>SPJY01021785.1:5066642-5132370 GCA_005191435.1 Raddia distichophylla
GCGGCGGCGGGAGGCTGGGGCGGCGGAGCGGCCGGCGGCGAGGGCGCCGCCGGCCGGGGCGGAGGAAGGAGGCGGCGGGGGCGGCGGAGTGTGCGGAGCAAGAGGCGAGGGCGCGCCGGGGCGGAGGAAGGAGGCGGCGGAGCGAGGGGGAGGCGGGGGAGCTATCCCGTCGGGGGGCGGGTGGGACGGGATCCCGTCCCCCAGTCGCCCCCATCCCAAAATAGGGGATGAATTCTTCCCCTATATGCTGCAACAACGTTCCCTATTCCGTTCCCTAAAATAGAGAATTTATCTACATTCCCTTATATGTAGGGAATCTCTCTCCTTCCGCTATACAATTCTCCGTATAGGGAGCACTGTTGTAGATGAGAGAAATATAGGGAGAGAATCTTTTAAAGGAAGCCTGTATACGAGGCTTTAGGGGATCGAATTTAGAGATTACTGTTATAGACAGCCTAAGGGTGTGTTTGGTTAAGCCAACCATCGTCATCCAGCATGGGTTTAGGTATGGATCAAATACATGAGGGATGGATCAATGACAATGGCCCTGTTTGGTTTTTTTTTCATCGAGCATTAGTTTGTCCTATCTATTGTTTGGTGAGGTGGGTTGGATGAAAAGAGATAAAACTGAGTAAAAATTTCAACATATTTTCCTCATCAGGCATAGGTCCATCAATCAAAAATACAAAATATAGAGTTATAAAACATAGAGCACTTTAGGTTACTATGAAAACATAGATCAATGCATTACAAAAATCACCTTAATAGCAATGTATGAGTTGAGTCATTGCATCTAGTTTACAATGTGATAGTAGCATTGATATATTTTAATGTGAAGCGCTGAAACTGCTATTGTTCCATGGCCAAATTCCAAAGCATCGTGATCTTTTAATGGGAAGCACTGTGATCATGATAGTTAGCATGCGACATATGAGTCTCGACACCAATCTTACAAAGATGACACCAATTTAGTATTCGGTGATAACTAAAGCTCTAACAACTTAACTAGTCTCTACTATAAGGTTGTGTGCAGTGATCAATGGGAGATGACTCCAATATGCAGAAATCAATCGAATGTAGTAAACTGACTAATTCAGTTAAAATGCTAATTGTATTTCTGAATGGAATATCATGCAAGAAGCTTTCTCAAAGCTTCTAAAAACAGTTGCATTTTATCTGATCAACCATTAACAAGTAAACCTAATGTGGGAGGGCTTGGTCTAGGGGATGCATAAATAGTGCTTCAGGATTCGTTACGCTTCCAAAACCTTTTATTTTTCTTCGCATTTGTTATTTTGGCACAAGTTTTTTTGGTACTAAAAAAAAGTTTGAAAAGGTTCAATTGTACTAAATGAATTTCTAGGTCCTGAGATTTCTTACCATCAAGTTGGTAAAAAACCGCGGTTTATCGACGATTGCTAGAATTTTCTATGATCTATTTTGGACAAAAAATTTGTTTAAGATGTCTGAAATTCCTTATTTCTATCTCATGCAAAAGAAGAGAACCGTGGGCTAATTTTACATCAATACAAAACGATTGGTCACTTATACAACTAGAGATTTTCAATAAAAGCAACTAACGCAGATAGAAAAAGAAAATTTACTAGTTGATTTAGTGGAACCAAATCTATTCATATGAAACAAATAAATTTAGCTTTTCTATTGCTGCAAGAACACAAGTATATCCTATATAAAGAAAGAACTTCGACAGATCCATACCTGAAACGTCTTCCTCAACGGCTCTTGGTCTGCAAGACAAACCACGGGAAAAAGATCTATGAGAAAAATAAGAAGAACAAAAACAAATCAAAACAAATCAAGAAGGAGGTGGCCAACGAGCGGGGTGAGAATGAGGCGGCACGCGAGGAGGAGGAGGCGGCGGCGTGCACGAAGAGGAGGAAGTGGAGGAGGCGGCTAGCATGTGGGGAGAGAATGAGGTGGCACGCGGGGAGGTTGAGAGAGGTGGGGTGGCGCTAGAAACGGGAGTGGGGCGATGGGGAATGGACCTGGACGAATCGATTTCACCTCGCTGCAACGGATGAAGAGAGCCGACCTCCAAAGCTACGGCTGGATGATTCTGACCAGGACGAGTCCGCTCATTTCAAATCAGCCAAACAAAAAATGAGGCCGTCCAGAATGGGACAGACCGGGACGCATCAACCAAACACACCTTAAACTGATTTGAAGAGTCTACCCCCACTTCATTGGAATTGTGTTCTGAGCGTTTTAGCTTGGCATTCAAGATAAAAAAAGACTGAAAATACAAAGAGTTTGCATTTTCAAAGCCGAATATATGAAAATAAATGATAACGAACAAGTCCCTCTCATAATTTATAAATAACTTTTTTCTTGAAAGACAAATTATTTAATGTAATCAATCTGTGTTTAATATATATTGTCATCAAAGCTTGGAAACTTTAAATAATTCCTACGTTTTTAGGTCATCACCAATCATGTCCTAATTTAGGAGGCCCTAGTCACTAATCACAACTCCTTTTCACTATTTATCTATATTTCTCACTCTTATAATTTATTTGCTACAATTCTATGAAAACTAGAAGTACAGGGGAAAACGGAAAACTTCCAATAAAACACCACATGCTTCAAGAGTGAAAGGATTTATTTGATTTTATTTTGTATCTATCCCTTCTAATGTAAATGATGGCATTCCATTTGTAACAAACCAAAGTAACAAAGTTTGGCACACTACACTGGTTCCAATTCAAATAATACAATTTTGTTTCCTCAAAAAAAATAATACAATTTTGCTAATGGATTGGTCATGTCCAATCCTGTAGCATGACAAGTGAAGACCACCAACTAAAATACTGAACACACCCTATGCATGCTTTCTCAAGTCTCCTCGAGCATGCACCTTGCCATTTAGAGCAAATCAAAAGTAACCATTTTCCTTCTCGTTTTTCTTGCACCAATCCTTTCGAGGTTCGTTCTATGTTTTCCTTTTCCTTTACCGAACAAAGAAAAAAGAGTGTGAAATTTCGCTTTCCAGAGAAGCGCCGCACAGTGTCATTTTGGTTTTGGTAGACACGCTCGAGTTGACGGCGATCTTGACTGCATGCAAGTCTGGTCCATATATCGACTGTAACCCAACGCAATGATAAAAAATTAATCCCCGCAAGATTCAACAGAGATAAGGGCCTCCTACATTTTTTATCTTAGCATAGCAAAGCGTTTTGCAGTATCAAAATTTAAGAGTGTTTAAAGAAAGATTTAAATATAGTAAAATAATAATTAAAAATAGTTTTAGGCGCGGACTTGGGGTCGGACGTCCGACGCATACACGCGTCGGATGCTGCCCCGGCCCAGTTCGCAGCAAATAATTTTGCTCGCGAAAGCTCCCCCGTCCAATGCATGCAATGACGTCAGCGATGACGTCACGAAAAGATTCCTTTCGGTTTTCTCTTTCAACGGCCATAGATTTTGACTGGTTGCTCCAATGTACGAACCGTTTGCACCGCTGCGTTCGCATTTTTACGAACAAAACAAGATCAATGTTGCTATAAAAAAGTTACTGAAACAATTTGTTATCCTAATTGAACAATAAGTTTAGGCTGTTAAAACAATATGGCTAGCCTGCTGAAACAATTACTTTTTTGCCTAATGGACGTATAAACAAGCGAAATAGTTGGTTTAGCCTATTGAAACAATATATATAGCATGCTAAAACATTTGGTTTAGCCTATTGGAACAATATATATAGCATGCTAAAACAGTTGGTTTAGCCTATTGGAACAATATATATAGCCTGTTGAAACAACTAGTTTAGCCTATTGAAATAATTAGTTTAGCCTATTGGAAACAATCTGTATAGACTGTTGAAACAATTTGGCTAATGAAAATAATTTAAAATAAAAAGTATTTAAAATGAGTTAATTAGGATTTTAGATGAATTATGAAATTTGTTCTATGCATTTCGGACTCCAGATGAAATAGAGACAAAAATGAGAAATTTAAATAGGCAAAAATGAAACGCACGTTTTTTGCTAGCAGGCAGCAGCGAGGGCGAGTGCGTTGGTTGCGGGCCGCACTTTTGGGCCGTGGGCGTCCGATGACGCCTTAACAGAAGCATTTCCGATAGTTTTATAATGTTTAAGAGCACTACTAAAAACCTGAGAAAAATCATTATAAATTATCACCAAATAGACTATATAAAAAAGATAAGGGCCTCCTACATTTTATCTTAGCATAGCGAACCGTTTTGCTGTATTAAACTTTAGAGTGTTTAAAGAAAGATTTAAATATTGTAAAATAATAATTAAAAATAGTTTTAGGCGCGGACTTGGGGTCGAACGTCCGACACGCGCACGTCGGATGCTGCCCTGGCCCAGTTCGCAACAAATAATTTTGCTCGCAAAAGCTTCCCCGTCCAATGCATGCAATGACGTCAGCGATAACGTCAGCGAACAGATTTCTTTCGGTTTTCTCTTTCAACGGTCATAGATTTTGACTAGTTGCTCCAATGCATGAACCGTTTGCACCGCCGCTTTCGTATTTTTTCGAACAAAATAAGACCAATGTTGCTATAAAAAAAGTTACTGAAACAATTTGTTATCCTAATGGAACAATAAGTTTAGGCTGTTGAAACAATATGGCTAGCCTGCTGAAATAATTACTTTTTTTGCCTAGTGGAAGTATAAACAAGTGAAACAGTTGGTTTAACCTATTGGAACAATATATATAGCATGCTAAAACAGTTGATTTAGCCTATTGGAACAATATATATAGCATGCTAAAACAATTTGTTTAGCCTATTGGAACAATATATATAGCCGGTTGAAACAACTAGTTTAGCCTATTGAAACAATTTATCTAGTCCGATGAAATAATTTGTACAGCCTGTTGAAACAATATATTTGGCATGTTGAAACAATTAGTTTAGCCTGTTAAACAATTGGTTTAGCCTATTGAAACAATATTTTTGACCTGTTGGAACAATTAGTTTAACCTACTGGAATGATATGTCTAGACAAGTGCAACAATTTTTTCTATTGGAACAATATGTCTAGCCTGCTGAAACAATTAGTTTAGCCTATTGGAAACAATCTGTATAGACTGTTGAAACAATTTGGATAATGAAAATAATTTTAAAAAATAAAAAGTATTTAAAATGAGTTAATTAGGATTTTAGATGAATTATGAAATTTGTTCTATGCATTTCGGACTCCAGATGAAATAGAGAAAAAAATGATAAATTTAAATAGGCAAAAATGAAACGCACGTTTTTTTGATAGCAAGCAGCAGCGACGGCATGTGCGTTGGTTGCGGGCCGCGCTTTTGGGCCGTGGGCGTCCGACGCTGTCGGACGCCCGAACAGAAGCATTTCCGATAGTTTTATAATGTTTAAGGGTACTACTAAAAACCTGAGAAAAATCATTATAAATTAACAGCAAATAGGCTATATAAAAAAGATAATTTTGATATAGTAAAACGCTACGCTATGATAACATGCAACCAAGAAGGCGTAGATTTCATCTAGAAGAATAATTAACAACCTTCGTTGGAAGTGCCTTATTACGTACCCAAGAAGAATAATTAACAACCTTCGTTGGAAGTGCCTTATTACGTACCCTAATGCTTACGTAAACGGCTTACATCGACCATATGAGCTCCTGCCTTGCGTCGTTCTGTCGTCAGCTCGTACCTACCTAGCTAGCCGTCATGCAGAGAATGGATATAGGATCTTTTTTAGAGAACTATCGTGAACTATTTATTTGTTTGATTCAATAGCTTAGTGTAATGTTACGTAAGACAGTGAATATATATTAATACTTAATTATGCAGTATAACTTACATTATGTGCCACTACCACCTAGAACATTTGCTGACCACCTGTATATTGTGCGATGATTTATAATCTATCTATGTATTTGCTTACATATGTAAAGCAGAATTAAACGGACCCGCCACGTTAATTATAAAATCTTAGAAATTTTACATTAATTGAAAATAATAGAAATTTCCACGTTAATCAAAAAGGAAAAGATCTAAATCGTTGAATGTGGATAATATTATGTAAATTTAGCGGTCAATATTTATCTCTATAATACTAAAACTGATCTAATATATTAGAGATAAATTCTAAATTTGATCTGATATATTAGAGAGAGATTATGAGTTGGAGATTACACTAAAAAAAGACTAAAATCTATATGCTGACACAAATCTAGCCGTGCAAACGAGCGAGCTACCTTGCTCGTTATTTTACTAAAATAGAGTTAAATGAAGTTACCATGTTAATCCTAAAATACTATAAATTCCAACATTAATGAGAGAGAAAAAATATCTACACCATTGATTATAGCGGGACCAGATTATAAGGTTTTGACTCTATGTTACCTACAATTCTAGAGAAAAAAGAGTATATTAACTACAATAAAGAACACAAATTGGGACTAAAAAATATATTCGTGCAAATGCGTGAGACACCATGCTCGTTTGCTGCTGTTGTTGTTGCTCCTGCTGCTATTGTTGTTATCATCGTCGTCGTTCTTCTTCTTCTTCTTCTTAGAAGAAGAAGAAGAGTTAGACGAAGCCACCACATTAATTCTAAAATATTAGAAATTCCCATATTAATGAAAAAGAGAGAAAAATTTACACCGTTGATCATTTGTGGATCTAGATTATAATGGTGTAATCAAATAAATCACTAACCTACAAATATAAATATCTTAGATACATCTCCAACATATATAACAAGCGTTGGATGAGTTGTAACTAACTACACTGAATTAACCTCCGGCTGATATGCGTTCTTGCAGATTACAGTTGGCTGATTCGAATTAATATCGAACTACAGCACGGATATACTTGCTTTCAAATTACAATCAGCTGATTCATGTAGGCCACCGGGCATGCTCCATTTTACATTAAACATAGTTAACTATATCGTATTAATCTTAAAATATTGGAAATTTTCACGTTAGTTAGAGAGAATTTACCCATATTATAGGCTAGATTATAATATTTTGGATTAAAAGAAATAGTCCATAATTCCATATCAATAATAAAATAGAAGCAAATAAAATTATCATAGAAAAAGAGTCCATATCAAAATAAAAAAATAGAAAAGAATCCCACGTCAAGTACAACAAAATATAGAAATAATACAATTTATAATAAAATAACAGAAAACGAGTTTGTATAAAAAATTTCAAGGCTAAAAACGAGTCTATATCAACTACAAGAAAAATACTAAAATAAATTTTGGAATAAAAATATAAAACAAGTCTATCCACGCAAATGCACGGGACAAGTCTATCCAATGGTATTTTAGCATGTTACAATATCAATCGAGTATATTTCACAAGTTTTACTAGTTCTATTGTCATGTTCCATCAGTTTTTTTAACATGATCCAATAATTTTATTGATATGTTGCAATTGCTGTTTTGCTTTTTCAGTGACTCCATGTTGTGTGTTTTATTAGCAGAATATCATGTTTTAACAAAAACAGCTAAATGTTCCAATGGTACATTGTGTATATTGTATATGTTCCGAATAAATTGGCTACGTTTGGAACTAGTATTTCATTTTGTTTTTCTAAATTGAACGCCCAATCCGTAGTAGCTAAAAAAAAATTATATCCACGCAAATGCGCGGTACACCATGCTCGTTTGACTAACCAAATGTGCATTGTTCTTGCGCTGGCCCATCGTACCGTGGAAATTCCCCATATATTCCATGCTAGTTCCATTTACATATTTCACCCGTGAGGCTCGTGTGTGTGATTGGAAGGGTTGTGAATTAACGTGCGTGTAGAGCGTAGACAGGGGATACACCTTTCAGCTTTGGACACGGCAAAGGTGGTCGTCCGCATCTTTCTGCAAAAGAGAAAGAGAAGTTCACAAAGCTAGCGCTGCATCTGTGAACAGGGTCCTCCTGCTGCATCAACGTCAGAAAGCAATGCCACAGGCTGAGAGACACCCCCATGGCCTTTGTGGCTGTCACAGTGTAGCCACTCATCTACAGGATGGTGCCATAATAAGGTATCCCCATTACAGGCCAAACAGTTTGATCATATATGCATGTATCTCAGCATACTGCAGAAAGATCAGTCGGTCGATCATGTCCATCAGTGTGCCTGCTAGTCCCTTGTTGTTTTGTCTCTTAGTATGGTCTCCTAAGTGCATCTGTGAGACGACTTTTACCACTAATATAACTATTGCAACCTATTTACGAAGAACATTAAAAGGATTGTTTTATGGAGGCAATCTTTTAAGACAAATCTATTTATATAACTTTCACAAATAAATCTAAGTAGCTCAAAAAGTATTCATAGACAGTTTTAATTAAGACCCAATTTTTGCATACACTTTAAACGACAGATATAAATTTATGACGCGAGTGAGTACAGCAGAAGAACATGTTTCAGGCCAGTGCAACAGGTAGGAAATTTCGTTTGTCTGGACTCCTGAGTCATGTCTATATCGAGAAAGGTGACTAGTGTTATTCTAAAATTCTGGCTGTTTGTTTGTACTTTGGAGAGGTGAGGCTACATATTCATGTACTAATGATGATACTCGCGTGACGATATATGTGATTTGTGGAAAATATAGATGTAACACTCCAATTTTGAAACAAATTCAAAAACTCGTTAGAATTCAAATTTTGTTTCAATTTTGCGTTAACATGTGGACCATCTCTCTCTCCTTCTCTCTCTGCTTGGTGGCCCTGCCCGCCACTCGGCTCCGCTCTGCTCAGCTCTGCTCTGACTCCGCCGAGCGCCACACCTGCCCTGCCGCGCCGCGCCTGTCACGCTCACGCCGCTGAAAGGATCTCTAAGGCCTAGAGGGGAGTGAATAGGCAATTTTTAATTTATTTTGGGTTATACTTGGTTAAGCAACAAGATTAAAAATGACCCAATCCTAGGTTCTAGTGTCCTATCAAGCGGAATCAGATTAAACGACATGCACTAGTAACATAATCCATCCCAACAAAGTGCTCAAGAAATTTAGCAATTCATGCGAAAGATAAATGTAAAAAATAAATGAGACGAAGGAGAAGTGACACGGTATTTGTTTCACCGAAGTTTGGAGCCACAACTCCTACATTCCGTTGAGGCTAGCCTTTGCGCACAAGGATCGGCTCCCTTTTGAGCCACACGCCTCATACTCCCCGGTAGTTGTTCCGCCACTCCGGCGAGGTGGACTCCATCACCTATACATCGACTCGAGAGTAGCCACACGCCAAGGCCTACTCCTAAGCCCACTCCTCCGAGAAGAACACCGTCTTCAAGAGTAATAAGCCCGAAATGCCTCGATCATGCCAAATCGAAAGACTTCCATAAAGCTCGGTTGGGGAAAGGTATGTGGTTGATGAATTGGTGGAGGAAAGGTAGATGTTGGCTGTAGGTGAAATGGAGCATCAAATCTCATAAATGGCTGCCTACCCAACTCAATTTATACCCCCGGAGAGAAACTCATCGTTGTAGCTCGAAAAAACTCTAAAAACTAGCTGTTACAGTACCCGTCGGACCTGGTCCGATGGTCACCGGACCCGGTCCGATGGCTACAACCACGTCTCAGAACAGCTGGAACACGTATTGTCGGACCCGGTCCGACGGTGGTCAGACCCGGTTCAATGGAGCTTAAAGCACTAGAACAAGGTACTGTCGGACCCAGACCAACGACGGTCGGACCCGGTCCGGCCAGCAACAGAAAGGGAGCACTTAGGGTTTGGGCTTATCAGATCCAGTCCGACGACGGTCGGACCTAGTCCGATGAGCAATGACAAAGCAAGGCTAAATAATTTTGAACACATTAGGATCTTTTAGCTATTTGTGGATGGCTTGAGAACTAAGAGAACGCTAAGAATTTAAGTTAAGGAAAGACTCGGCATGATCTAACCAATTAGACCCCTCTTGAAGCATGGGCAACAAAGGTAAAAAACTAGCTACTCCTAAACCTACACACATGACCTCTTCACTCGTCCGGTCATGCTTAGATCATCTTAAAGCAGCTCAAATATTCGCCGAAACCTCGCTAGGGTTCTATGAAAGGTCCAAGAACTCTCTAGCGCAAATATTCACTCCATCAATGCATCTAAAATAATTAGGGCTCAACAATGCTCATAGTCGCGCCGCTCTCTACCACGCCGCGCCGCTCACTCCCTCGCGTCGCCAAGTGCGCCTTCGGGCCAGCCTCTTCGCCCCACGCCTATAAAAGCAAGGACCACCCCGCCGGCACCATTTTCCCCATTTTCCCAAAAATTCACCGCGTCAGCGCCGAGGACATTCTCGCCAAATTCGTGAGCCCGAGACCACTTCCGTTCGTCCTGAGCCTCTAAACCTCACCCTAACCGCTTCGCCTTGCTCAATTTCGGCGGAGCCGTCCGGAGGAGCCCCTTAAGATGCCTTTCACAATCCTCCATTTAGCACGTGCACTAATATATTCTCTTAATTTGGTTTTTTTCCATTTCTCCATATTTAGAATCTCTCAAGTATATGCTAGCCAACCACCTCACCCATGATGCCTTTCCTCATTATTGGCGTCGTCTAGTGTTCAAACATAGACAATCTCCACTTTATTTTTATGATGGTTGCAAGCGGAATCTCTAAATCCAAATCAATTAGAACGTTGTGTGTGCGTACATTGTATAAACACATACATAAATATATTCTTCCTCTGATTTGTTTGCATATAGTAAATGTAAAGAGAAAACAGGAAGAACAAATTTATTCCTTTCCTTATTTAGAAAATGCAAACAAGTTTTTTTTGACCAAAATTATGAACATAAAATTGCTTTCAAAATAAGAAAAAAATTATTTGCAATGTTCGAATTTCAACCTTCATCTACCTTTTGGGGGAAAAAAAGCTTCTAAACCTAATGTTGGAATGCAACTAAAGAACATTAAAAAACTGCTTCCAAAAGTTCAAAAAAGTATATTTTTCCGAACGTTGCACAAACAAAAGTAAACATTATTTTTGCAACGTTCATCTAACGTTTGGATTTCAATGTTTAACCGCCTGTCTATCAAGAAACGGTCAGACTATAACGGAAGAGAACGTAAATAACCGAACATATATTGCAAAGATAAGAAAACACTCTTCTTTCTTCCACTTTTGGATGATGAAAAAAAGTTTCAATGTTGATAAAAAATGAAAAACAGGTTGTGAAAAGGAAGAACAAAATTAGGGAAAATGGATGTGGAGAGGGTGGCGAGGTGGGTGGACAAGGCAGGCGCCACTTGGGGCCAAGGGTAGGGGTGGCCTATCGGGAGATGGGGAGATCTAGGGCTGATGTAGCTAGATCCGAAACAGTTCCTGGTCGCAAGGTGGTAATATGCGACATGGGAACGATAAGAATCGGACTGTGAAGCTGTTGATCATATATATGTGTGGTCACCTTGTCGTTGATCGACGTGCTGATCTAGGGGATGGGAAGAGGAACAATCGTTGTCTTAGCTCAAGAGATATACCGTATAGACTGGTTGTTAGGGTGTAGACTGTAGACCACATTACTGTTGCGGGTTCAGTTTGACCAGCGGGGATCTTAAAGCACATCGCGTGGCTACGAAGGTGCTCGGAAAATCATCCATTTCCCATGTTATTTCTTTGTTTTAAAGGTTGGATAGGTGATGGACTTTAGCAAGAAAGGTGTAGCCACACCATGAGAAGATAACAAGTAAAATTCAAACGGTTAATTAAACGATGTGCAAACCTATTCCAAACCAAGATAAGTGGAAATAAGAGGTAAAAGAGGATTACATGCTGTGCCATTCTTTAGCACAAGATTATTGTCTAGAGCAAACACCAAGGTCTAAATTCATCCCGGCCCGTTGGTCCAACTGAGGACATCTTGCTGCTACTTATGGCGGGACTTGAACAACTAACTCGCAAACGGCGCACATGATCATTCGCGTCCACAAACAAATCAAGATCAAGAGCTACGGAAATTTCCCACGACGGAGAGCTTTCCCCCTACAAGCAAGCTCATCTTACGCAAACTTTATCCAACAAATTATATCATGCTGCCGGTTCAAATGGCAGCTTCATTTTAATTCATCCGTGGCCCGCGCACTACTAATATCTTTCCGTGAACATGACCACCTCGCCAATTAATATCCACCTTCTCAGCTTTAAAAACTCCTCCTTTTGTCCCCCAAATCGTTCATATCCTGCAATGGCAACCTGAATCTTTCACACAAACTTGATCCCCACTTGAAGCTATGCTGCTATAACTATGAGGCTGCGCATGCATTCACTTCAGTGGAGTCATCAGAGTTCACATATATACAAACTAGCCACCCTACCTACTACCTAGGTCCTAGCCATCCTTATAGAAAGGGGTAGCCAGCGAGCTCGGTGCCAGACGCAGACATCACCGAGAGATCAATCGGCAATCGATCGAGCTGCCTCACCTGCCATGGGGAACGGCAAGGTGTACGCGACGGTGGTGCTCATCAGGCTGATCTACGCAGGCATGCACATACTGACCAAGGCGGCCTTCAACGAGGGCACCAGCACCACCGTGTTCGTCTTCTACCGCCACGCCGTCGCCGCCGTCTTCCTGATGCCAATCGCCTTCCTCGAGATCAGGTAGAGTACTGACGAGTGACAGCATGGTGGATTTTCTTCAGTTTTTAGTTCTGTATGTGATTAGTGCATGCGGTTATATATGAACAGAGTTGCTCATCGCATGATCATGTATGTGCTCTTCGCAGGAAGAAGCCGGCGCCGCCCCTGACGTTTCGGCTCTCTGTCAAAATCTTCGCTCATGCCTTCTACGGGTATGCCAGTTGAGAATTACAGCAAGAAATTCATGCAAAAGCACTGTTTATAACCGGTATTCTGTTGCTCAGGATGGCTGGAACCATAAACCTGTATAGCATTGGCCTGAATTACGCCTCGGCGACCTCTTCATCGGCCATCTTCAACATCGTGCCGGTCGTGGCCTTCATCCTGGCTGTCATGTACAGGTCAGCACTCAGCACTCACTCTGAAACCCGCACGAAGTACTGCCGATTGAGTGTTCTTGGCATGCCTGATTTATTAGCTACTCCCTCCGTTCCAAGTTATAGTTCACCGTTAACTTTTGAACACGTCTTTTGACCATTCATTTTATTCAAAAATTAGTGCAAACATGCAAAAAAAATATAAGTCATACTTAAAGTATGTTTAATGATAAAACAAATCACAACAAAATAAATAATATTTACATATGTTTTTTGAATATGACGAATGATCAAATAGAATGCACAGGTAGATCATTCGCTATGTCTGAAATTCCCTCTCTTTTCTGACAGAATGGAGACTCTGAACCTGAGGAGCGTCCACGGCGTGGCCAAGGCCTCGGGCATACTCCTCTGCGTCGGGGGCGTGATCGTGCTGGCCATGTACCAGGGCCCTCAGTTCAAGTCCTTGAACCACCACCAGCTCCTCCACCACGCCGGCGCCGCCGCGCAACACGCGCATCCCAAGAAGGACTGGGCCCTGGGGATCTTCCTCATGACAACGTCCGTCGTCATATGGTCTTTCTGGACAGTGCAGCAGGTACCAAGTCTGCACCATATATACTGTTCATCTCCCTCCAAAAGAGCCTGAAATCTGCAGGAGTGAATACTGAATAGTGATTACAATACGGTGTTTGTTCTTATCAATGTCAGGGGCCCTTGCTGCTGGAGTACCCGTCCAAGCTCCTCAACACCACGCTGCAGTGCACCTTCGCCAGCGTGCAGTCCTTCCTCATCGCCCTCGTCCTCGAGAGGGACTTCTCGCGGTGGAAGCTCGCCGGCGGCGTCAGCCTCTTCTCGGTGCTCTTCACCGTAAGCACACTGAATATAAGTAACCTGGCCAGTTCCTAGTTGCCGCCTCGCTAGCTAGTCGCTACTCGATCAACGCCTGAATATATAACAATGAGTAACTGAATCTCGTGTGGTGTGATTCATCAACGCAGGGCATCGTGGTGGCGGCGATCTCGTACTACCTGCAGATATGGGTGATCGAGAAGAAAGGCCCCGTGTTCCTGTCCATGTCCATGCCGCTGAGCCTCGTCTTCACCATGGCCATCGCCTGGTCCCTGCTGGGAGAGGACGTCGGCCTCGGAAGGTAGCCACCACAACACTAACAATCAGTGCACCTCACACTGGATCGTCGTAGGGTAGCACTAATGGCAATTGGCGCCATCAAATCAAATCTTCATTTAATTAATCTCTTCTTTTGGCTCAATGCACGGCCTCGCAAAGTAATCGGCAGTGACTCAGTGTCGCAGCCCGCTGTCTTGGATGCGCTAAATCCTCTGATCGCGATCTCCTTTGCCCTGGGTGCGTGCAGCATTATCGGCGGCGCGCTGCTCGTTGCCGGTCTCTACGACGTGCTCTGGGGCAAGAGCAGAGAGGAGAAGCAGCAGCAGGTGACGGACGACGTCGAGAAGGCGGCGGCGGCGGCGGTGGCCGCCGGGCAGCTGCGGCCGTCCGACGCTGGCGCCGGCGCCGGCGGGGAGGAGGTGGAGGGCGAGACCGAGACGTCCGACGACGCGGGGGCCAAGGTCTGATCTGGCGCGCGCGCGCGCGCGACCTGCGTGGCGCGAATCGCGGCCGTCTTTACGAGTGCGCTTCTGCAGTTAATGATTGCCAAGAGAAAAATACGGGGGCAAAAATCATGTAGAGCTGGTATAGTGTTATCTTGTCTTGCCGTTGGAAACCGACGGTCTCTTCCTCGTCGCCGGCCATGTACAGCAAACTGAATCAATATATGGGTGTTAAGTTTCCTGTGTCGAGGTTAATTTCGTACAATCGATGATGTAATTCGATCCGTAATAACGAGCGTAGTTGTTGCTAACGTTTACCATTCATAAATGGCTGATGTTCTCGACGTGGACATTACCTAAAAAACGAGAATGTTTCTCGACGTATGTCATTTCGCAAAGATACTCTCACCTTCTTCCTCGTGCTCCACCTCCACTCCTGCCTTATTCCTCGTGCTCTCCGTGACCTCGCCGGCACCGCCCCCTCCTTGATTATGGGTCAGGGGTGCCAAGCCCTAAATCCTGGGTCGTGGCAAGGCCAAGGAGACTTAGGGCCTTGTTTGTTTCAGTCTAAAGGTGAGTTCGGTTTTACTGTAGCAAATTTATGATCTCCCTTAAAAGACGGTTTAAAAAATTCAAAAAATTGTTAAAAAATCATTTTACAAGCTATAAGAAAAACTATTTAAAACCCTACAAAAATGAATACAAAATATCACATCATTTGGCTTATACAAAAATAAGAATTTTTCATTTCATTTCATTTAAGTTGAAGCAAACAAGGCCTAGGTCTCAGCCGATGAAACAATGGCAAACTAATCAGTTACACATCTGCAATGAAAATGGGCTAACTACCAGTGATTTAGTGACCTGAATCCCAACCGAACTAGGTCAAAGCTTCAATCGAACCTGCAGTCTAAAATCAACAATCTACTAATACCTTATCCCTCCAACCTAATCTTCCCATACCCACGATGGTTATCGTCTAGGACAGGGGAAATCTCAAGAGAGCATATCTAATTTTGCTTTCTAACCTAGTAATAACAAGAATTATAACCCTAATTTCTCCATCCTCGCCATCCATAGCCAGTACTGCCCCAGTCTCCCCTCTTCTTCCTCCTCTCTTCTATCCAGCACAGATCCCTCTCCTTCTTTCCTCTTCTTCCCCACTGCCTCCTGCCCAATACCTGATCGTCGGCAACACTAAAGAACTGCGGCGGTTACCTCGCAAAGTGCGACGATGCAAGCACGACGTTGGCAACGGAGGCTGCACAACACAGCGGCGGCGACCACCGGGGCGGCGCGGCCACGAGATGGCGGAGCGGTGGCGTCGGCGCGGCCACGGGGCGGCGGAGCAATGGCGGCGCAGCTAGGCGACGGCAGCATGGCACGGGACGGCGGCACCGCACCATCGCACCGCACACGTGGGCGGCGGCACTGTCTGGGATAAAATCACGGCCCATTGCCATGGCCCACTCCCTGACGACCCAATCGAACAGTCTCCTAGGGCCCAGCTCCCTAGAAGGTTCTATCAGGCCCATGTGCATCCTGCCGAACAGCTTCTTGGCTGGCACGGTGCGTAACGGCCTAGGATTCATGTTCGAGCCCGACTCGAACAAGAGTTCTGCACGGCTACGTGAAGACCCGGACGTGGTTTCCCGGATTGGAGCAGACGTCATGATCCCCATGAATTAGAGTATTCCTTACCTACCTCGGGATGTATTTGGCATGTGTACGAGTTCGTTACGGTCTCGTAGTTAGCCCGGCCTGATTATCCCTCGGTAGGTCGGTTGTTCAACACTATATAAACCGAGCCCCTACTACGTGTAGAGGGCACGACCTGAAGCCAATACACGCAATACTACTTCTTGTACACCCATAATCTCGTCGAGACTTGTTCGTCTTGCCGAGGTTCACCTTGTAATCCTTTGTTATACAAAGAAGCGCTGGACGTAGGACTATTATCTCCTCGGAGAGGCCTGAACTAGAATGAAAACCCTGTGTCTCCCTGTTGCTCGTTGATTGCTGTTCGCCCTGCTCGTTAGGTCTTCTATCTCCCTTTCTCAAGAACCTTAGTTGACTTGGGACCGATATCCCAACCGTCGACAGTTGGGGCCGACCTTGGGGATCTTAGTAGATCAAGCCTGTTCGAGCATGTCGAACTCTTTTAGCGACCAGAAAACTCTTCCTGAGGGCTATGACTCAGAAGGGCAGGATGTCACATCCCCTATCGGATCTGATCGATCCGTTCGATCTCGATCGCTTTCCATATCTGGGACAGAAGTCTCCGGCTATGCTCTGAAGATGGTCTCAGATCACACTCCCGTCATTGACGATAACTATGGAACCGACGATCTTTACGCTGGTCTAGATCTCTCGGATTCCAAGACCATGTCGGTCGATTCTTCCTGTGGGGACACAGTGATGACGCCATCTGGTGCACCCTCGCGCGGCCGTCGCAGCATCAACATGGCCGGTGCAGAAACCCCAGAGGAACAAGCACGGGCCGCAGCGGCCGAAGAGATCGAACAAATCGATTCTGCTCGGCGGCAAGATGGGGCTATACCGGCTGCTCGCGAACAAAAAGTTGTTCGCCGTAGTCTGGATGCCTCAATCAACAAAACCTTGGCACAGATTCGTGATCGGCGCAAGCGACAACGACGCGACCCACCTCGCATACCTACGCCAAGTCCCTCGGCAGAAGTTCAGCCTAATCTGGTCGGGCAAAACGCGGACGCCTCAGGGATCCAAGGACCCCTTGAGCAGATTTGGGAACGACTTCAAGCTATGGCTTCGGTGATCAGATCTATCAACCAGGCTGACCTCGCTCGCATGGGCGATGCTGTTGCTTCTAACCTAAAGCGGCTGGCTCAAGGCCTTAAGTCCATAGGTGAAGTAAACACCTCCTCCGGACAACGCAGTCAGCCTGCCCGGAGAGACTCGGACAGCGAGCGTTCCGATCGATCGCGTGACCATCGTCACCGTCAGAGGCCGACTCGCTATGAACGAGATACCCGTGGTCAACAATGTTCACCAAGCCCTCGTGGTCATCGCGACCATAGGAGCAAGCGTGCGCGCGAAGATCACGGACGATCCCCTTGGGAGGAGCGCATCGTGGCGACCACGAGGAAGGAGCGCGGAGGATTGTCTCGGAAGGAGTTTCTCCAGGTATAGTCTTCCCGTTCAACTAGAGTCTCTCCGGGCAACAGGACCAACGTCTTCTCAAAACTAGGTTCTGCAGGAGAAGGTAGTCGGGCATACGCCTTGGGCTGCAAGGCTTTCTCTGACGAGCTCTGCGATGTCAGGTGGCCTTCCAAGTTCAAACCTGGCCACATAGAGAGGTACAATGGGACCCAGAATTCAGAGGAGTTTCTTTCCATCTACGCTACCGCCGTCATGGCGGCCGGGGGTGACGAGCTAGTCATGGCTAATTACCTCCCGACTGTCCTTGAGGGCGCTGCTCGAACGTGGCTGTTCAACTAGCAGGAAGGTTCCATCCGCTCTTGGGACCAACTTTGTGACGCTCTGATCGCCAATTTCTAGAGCTGTTACGTGCGTATGGGCAAGGAGGATGATCTGCACCAGATGATCCAGATGAACGGGAAACCCTCCGCAACTTTGTGAAGCGTTTCATCAAGATCCGCAACACGATCCCGAACATCTCGGATGAATCTGTTGTCGGCGCTTTCAAAAACAGAGTCCGCGACGAGCGGCTCACCCAGGATCTCGAGATCAATGAGACCTGGACCGCCAACGACTTGTTCAAGGCGGCTGATCGCTATGCCAATGCGGTAGAGCGCGTTCAGTATAAGAAGGCGTTTGACAAGGGCGAGCTGCCCGCCCAGCCTGGTGTAGATGAGAAGAAGAAGAGCAGCAACAATCCCGGTGATAAGAAGTTCCAGAAGAAGAAGAACAAAGGTGATGCGAACAATACCGTCGCGGGTATAGATTGCGCACCTCCTCCCAAGGATGGGCAGAAGAAGCCCAACAATAACTACAAGGACAAGAAGCCCGCCCAGGGAGGCAATCAGGGCAAGAAAGGTTCGAGTGATCGATACTGTCCGTTCCACCAGCATTACGGTCACGATATACGCCATTGCAGGACCTGGGCTGCAAGGCTCGAGGAATTCTACAACGGTAAAGGCCCTATGCCCACCCTCCCCGAAAAGGGTGATGCCGGCAAGGACAAGCGCCGAGCCGATGGTGGTGATCGGGACGATGAGGATGACTATCCTGAGCCCGTGAACCACATAGCCGTCATCTTTAGCGGCTCCTCGGCTTATCCCTCTCGGCGCAGCCTCAAGGAAGCTGCTCGGGAGGTCCACAACGTTGAGAAGGGCAAACCACAGCTCGAGTCGATGACCATGTCTTTCGGTCTGCACAATGCTGGTGCCACCTTCCAACGCTTAATGGAGAAGACTTTTCAGAACAGCGCGGAAGGAACCAGGAGGTCTATGTCGACGGCATAGTTGTAAAAAGCAAGTAAGCTCCAGATCATATAAAAGACCTGGCCGAGACTTTCCATAATCTCACCAGGCACAGAATTAAGTTAAATTCAGAGAAGTGCACCTTTGGTGTTCGATCTGGCATGCTGCTCAGCTATGTTATAGGTTCGCAAGGAATTTCTGCTAACCCTGAAAAAATCGAGGCCATTGAAAACATGATGGCTCCGACCACTGTCAAGGAGGTCCAGAGCCTCACAGGGCGGATGGCTGCTTTAAGCAGGTTTATTTCTCGTCAAGGCGAACGCGGGCTGCCCTTCTTTAAGGCTCTACGCAAGCACAATGGTTTCGAGTGGACGGAAGAGGCTGACAGATCCTTCCAAAATCTAAAGCAATACATGTCCAACCCACCTGTCTTAACTACCCCGCGACATGGCGAACAACTTTTGTTGTATCTGGACTGCACGCCACAAGTGTTGAGTGCTGTCTTGACGGTGGAGAGGGAAGGCATCCAGCAGCCAATCTATTACGTGAGCGAGGTGCTTCATGGATCAAAGGAGAGTTACCCTGAGGTCCAGAAGTTGCTCTATGCCTTGCTCATATCCTTCAGAAAACTTCGGCATTACTTTCAGACGCACCAAATACTGGTCCCGACCAAGTTCCCTCTAGGCGAAATCCTAAGGAACAAGGAAGCTGGCGGACGTATAGCTAAGTGGGCAATAGAACTAGCAGAGTTCGACATTCTGTTTGCTGCCCGAACTGCTATCAAATCCCAGGTCTTGGCTGATTTTGTCGCTGATTGGACCTGCCCGCCCAAATCCCAGGAAGCTCCCGAGCAACCCGATGAAACCCCATGGACCATGTTCTTCGACGGTTCGCGCACTGGAAACTCGGGGGCTGGTTTTGTTCTCATCTCCTCTCAGGGAGGGCAACTCCAGTATTCTATCCAACTACACTTTACGGCGACTAACAACGCCGCGGGGTACGAGGCCCTCCTCGTGGGACTAAGAGCGTGCAAGTCGCTCGGCGTCCAACGGCTAACTGTGAAGGGAGATTCACAGCTGGTCATCAATCAGGTAAATAAGGAGTATCAATGCTGCGATGACTCAATGGCGCGATACCTGATCGAAGTGAGGAAGTTGGAGCGGCACTTTCGATTCTTCGAGGTGCTCTTCGTGCCCAGGAAGGACAACTTCTTGGCCGACCAGCTGTCCAAGTTTGGATCCTCACGCGAACCTGCTCCGGCAGGAGTGCTTGTCGAGCACCTTTACAAGCCCTCTATCACGTCTCCGGACGAGGCAACAGAGACAGGTGGTGCTGTCTCCGTCATCGAGCAGGCTGCGGATTGGACAACGCCATTTGTCCGGTACCTTGCAGATGGGACCCTGCCCGACGACGAAGCAGAGCGTTCCCGGCTTATAAGGCGTGCTAGTCCATACAAGCTTGTGGACGGCATCCTTCACCGTCAAGGTGTTCTGGAAGTTCTCTCCAAGTGCATCTCACAGCAGGAGGGTGTGTTCCTTCTTAGGGACATACAGGAGGGTGCTTGCGGCAACCACGCCTCCTTCATGACTCTTGTCGACAAAGCGTTTCGCATGGGTTATTACTAGCCCACAGCGTTACAGGATGCTCGGGATGTGTTAACTAAGTGCAAGGCATATCAATTCCACGTCCGGAAGGCCCATAAGCCCGTCCAAGAGCTCCAAACGATCTCCCCATCATGGCCTTCTACACATGGGGTCTGGATCTGCTCGGCCCGTTCCCCAAGGGGTTCAAAGGCTGCACATACTTGCTCGTCGCCATCGACACCTTTACAAAGTGGATTGAGGCAGAGCCTGTGTCATCTCTTCATGCCAAAACGGCTGTGCGCTTCTTCAAAAGCAATGTGATCACACGCTTCGGAATTTCCCACAAGCTGATCACCGATAACGGTCCCTAGTTCAGAAGCGAGCTATTCCAGGAATACTGCGAACAGCTGGGCACCAAGGTCTGCTTCGCCTCTGTGGCACATCCACAGAGCAATGAAGCAGTCAAGCGAGCTAACGGACAGATAGTCCAGGGTATCAAACGGCGCGTGGTCGCTGCACTCAGCGAGCACAACAAAGCCTGGGTTGATGAAGTTCCTTCCGTCCTCTGGGCTGTTCGCACCACAGCCAACCGGGCAACCGGGGAACTCCTTTCCAATTGGTATACGGTGCAGAAGCCATCTTGTCCGCCGAAGTAGTACTCGTCTCGCCTCGCACGAGCTCGGTCAATGTGATTGACTTAGAGCAAGAGCGCTTGCTCGAATTCGATCTCCTCGAAGGCACACGCGAACGGGCACAAGTCAGAATGGCGCGCTACCAGCAAGATCTTCGTCGGCAAGCTGCCAAATCAGTTCGACCAAGGGATTTGAAGGTGGGCGACCTCGTTCTGCGCTGCGTCCAGAACCTGTCCAATGCCAACAAGTTAACTCCCCGATGGGAAGGCCCGTTCATGGTCGTTTCTACTGCTCGTCCGAGGGCTATTCGCCTAGCAATGGAGGACGGGAGAGAGCTGACCAGCACTTGGAACATCGACCAGTTTCGTAAGTTCTTTGTGTAGATCTTTTGTTTGTTTCCCGTAGCTTTGCGCTTTTGTCAAACTTCGCGGCTTTGTTTGTCCAAGTCTCTCGGGCTGCCATGTACAGTTCAATACAACTGTTAGTGAATTCTCGCGGCCCCCTGCGGCCCTTTTCACACCTTGTCTTTTCAGACTTTCTTCTCTCTGGTAACACTTGATGGCTGCCCGGTCTTGCGAACTCTTGGCTCCGCGATCTTCAGGTTTTCCCAGCCCGCATCTAGTTTCAGCAACTTCCTAAACTCAGGGTTGCGTAATTTGGCTTTCCGCCTTGTGGCTAAGTCTGCTCTCGTAAGCCCCCCGCGGCAGAGGCACTTACTGCTCGGTACAACCACTTGGTAAAGCCTGCTCTCGTAAGCCCCCTGCGGCAGAAACACTTTCCTTGTTCGGTTACCCTTGGAATTGCCTAACTTACGTTTTCGAGCAGTTATGGAATGAGTCGATCAAGATGTAGGTGTCACTCTAACTCTCTACACACGTGCTTGAATTCGCAAACTTAGGTCTTCAACCATCGTCCGTACCGAGGGCTAGGGTGTCGCTCTTTTGCTTGCGCACCTGTTCGAGTTCACAAACTCAGTTTTCGAGCAGACGCACAACGGGGGCTGGGAGTTAGGCTGGCGTTCTACCGTTTTTCCTAAAACTTTTTAGCGCTGTTCTGCCTTGCTCTCGGTTTCCTGTTCGTTCTTGTCTTTTGCTGCTCTTTTTTGTAGGGAAAAGATAAGGCTTTATTTATATTAACAAAAGTTTACAGGTACAAGGCCTTTCGGGTACTGCCCTACTGCTACTTGAAAGCAAGTTGCTCCTTTAGCTCCTCAATCACCAACTTGAGGCGCAGGACTTCCCCTTGGGCTTTGATCCCTTCTCTGGCTTCAGCTCGGAGACGCTCGGCTTCCTCCTTGCTGTGCTTGACCTGCTCCGTTGCCTCTGCACGGAGGGCCTCGACCTCTTCGGTCTTGGCACGCAGCTGCCCGGTCAGACCTTCGCTCTGACTAATGCGCTGCTCTGCGGTCTTGAGCTGCTCGGCCAGCTCCTTGACCCTTCTTTCCGCAGTGCTCGCCCTCACGGCCAGCCCGCGAAGCTCCTCGGCCTCTTCCTGTGATACCCACAGGGTAGAGATCTTCTCCTGGAGTGCCGCGGAAGACTGCCTCTCCTCGGTCAGCTGGGCCTTAAGCTTTTTCACCTTCGCCTTCAGTCGGCTCCGGCTTTTGGCCGGTACGAGGCGCTCCCCCTCGAGCTCCCTCGCCCGGTACTCCTGGAAGGCTCCCAGAATGGCGCTGCGCTCTACGCCAACGCCTTTCTCGAAATCTTCCATGGTGCCCCGCAAGACCTGAGCAAGAGAAGAACAAATCCATCACACCCAGTTGCTCGTGACATAAAGTGGACAAGTTTCGGTTTGGGGTTTACCTCTTGAAACCGATTCTTCAAGTTCTGGCGAAGGCGCTCTCCAAGGCTGTGGGTGGCGAAGCCCCGGCTGCTCGGAACAACCGCGACACGATGCTCTCTGTGCTGTGCCTTCCTCTTGACGGAGCGCGCCCGCCTCCTCTCCCTGGCACCTTCGGTCCTGGGAAGGCAAGCGGCGGCATCCTTGTCGCCTTCAAGCTCCTACCCCTCCTCTTCTTCATCCGCCCGAGCAACTTCGGGCAAGATCGGTGTCACTCTGCTCGGCGACATTGGTGTCGCCACGGAAAGGGCGACTTGTGTGCCCTGCTCGTGGCCTTCCCCCTCCTCCCTGGCGGCAGGTCTTTCGCCCTGCTCGCCAGTGACCTCCGTCGCCACAGGGACGAGTTGCCCCTACGACGAAGTGCCTGGCAGGACCGTCTGTTCGGTCCTGCCCCGGGCAGCCGACGGTGCCAACTCCTTGGCCCCGCTCTTCGTGGCACCATGCCCCGCCTCCTCGGCTTCGAGCCGCTTGATCGCGCTTCTTAGCGCCTCAATCTAGTCGTTGGAGCCTGGTGGGAGCACAGCCCATGCTGCCAGCTTGTCCTTGAGGTTGGCCAGCTTCATTGCCCGCGACGCACCATGTAGGTGCTCGGAAAGCAAAGACTGCTCGATCACCGCGCCTACGTCGTCGGTGGCGATCTCCTCCTAGGCAACTGATGAACAAGGAATGTGTTAAGTTCCGTGCAGTTTGGTGGAATGTAAGGGTGAGAGTCTTGCCGTTACTTACTCGCCGTAGGAGGCTTGACCTTCTTCTTCGCTCCGAGACGGAGCTTGCGCCTCTTGCTCGGCGGATCCTCGGTTTCTTGTTCGCCTTGGCCTCCGGGCGCTCGTGGCAACAAACTCAGCTCTCTGCTGAGCTGAACACTTTTCTGCGCAACGCAAGAAGAGATTCCTTGCGCGCTACCTCCTCCTCGAGCCTCTTCTGCTCGGCGATCTGTTGCATAACGCTTAAGCCATAGGGACATGTTTCGCACCTCCTCGTCGCTTTGCTCGGTGAGGAGGGAGGGACTTGGGCGTTTCCCACTTGGCTGGCTGCGTGCGCGTTTGGCCTACTCGGCGCGCTTCGTCGCTGCAGGGGGCTTCGTAGGCTGTTGGCGGCTAGTGCGGCGCGGCGAGCTCCACGTCGGCTCGGCTGCTACCTTGGGCTTCCCGGCCGCCTTGGCCTTGCCCTTCCTCGCATTCTCCTTGTCGGATCCTGAGAGCTCGTCGACGATCCCGCCAATGATGAGCTGATCTTCCTGCACATTATGAAGCGAATGTAAGCATGCAGTTATCGTGCAAGTCTAGCAACTCAGTGGGGGATCTGTATAGGTTACCTCCGGGGAGCGAACGAGCACGTTCCTCAGGCACGTGTAGGCCACCTCGCCGGTGACCTCACTGTCCCTCCTAGTAGCCTTCAGCATGGCGTCGACTTGCTCGACCACCCATGCGTCTGTCGGTTTCACTGCCCGAACAGAAGTTGAGCTTAGGTCTGTTCGGATGAATCATGAAAAAGGGTTGAGCGTTTGAGGAACTTACCCGTGCTCTCCCTGGTGATGTCTTTCCAGCCTTCTATCTTGTAGAAGGGGTAAGACCTCTTCCGCAGCGGACAGATTCTGTTCGCCACGAAGTCTCGGATAATCTCTCTGTCCGTGAACCCGAGGCCCACGAGAGAGACGATCTTCCGGGTAAGATACCATTCCTCGCCGGTCGGCTCCGGCCGCGACATCTGTGTTCCCTTCACCGGCGCCTTCCCGGTGAAGATGAGCTTGCTATCGCCGCTCCTCCTGGTGTAGAACCACCTCATCCACCACGGACCCATTGAGTCGAGCAGTGGTGGACGAGGATAGGGCGCGTCGTCGGTGGTAGCCCGTAGCTTGAGGTAGTAGCACTCAAGCGCGGAAGCGGCGGAGCTGCTCCTCGTCACTGTGTAGTAGTGAAGGAACAGCCCCACCGATGGATCAACTCCTAGGTAGCCCTCGCACAGGTGTGCGAAGACGGCCATCTGGAGGAACGAGTTGGGGTTCAAGTTCGTAACCTCCAACTCACTAATGTTCAGGAAGGCCTCCACGAAATCGCTTTCGGGAGACCTAAGCCCAAACATCGCGAACTGCTCGAAGTTGACGAACTCATCCTCGAGCGGCTTCGGTGTCTCCTCCTCCTCGGACAGCCTCCAGCTGCCGGCGTCGATGTGCCCATCCGCTTCCAAGATCTTCAAGTCCTCCTCGGTCATGCTGGTGCCTGAGAACTTGGCCATAGATATCCCCAGGGTTGACGAACAGATTTGGAGGTGGGCTGTGGCTGTTTGGTGTTGAGAGCTGCTGGAAAAGGCCTTGGGAAGGAAAGGCGCGCGAGAGCGAAAGTGGCGAGCCGCGAGCGCCTTGGGTGCTCTTTATAGCCCCAGACGAGCAGCTCTGCAACGGTTTTTTTTGCTACAAAACGGCTAGTTTTTTACTGCAACGGCAAAGTAAAAACGGCTGCCCGTTCTGTCTGCGCAGCGAAAGTTACCGTTGAGATCAGCCAACGGCTATTTTTTCAGTATCTGCACTGAAGGTTGAGTGCTCTGCTCGGACAGATGTGCTTCCCTGTTCGACGCAACAGAGTTGCTCGGCACTAATCGGGTTTGTTCGGTCCCGAACAAGTCTTGTTCGGCTGAACCGTAGCCTGTTCGGTCGTCTGTTATATGTTTTTATAGCAGGAAAATTACCCTCTTCGTGACTTGGAGTCTCAAGAGGAAGACCCCACTCTAGTGAGTCCTTCTACTTGAGTCTCGGGGGCTAGCTGTCGAGGATAAAATCACGGCCCATTGCCATGGCCCACTCCCTGACGGCCCAATCGAACAGCCTCCTAGGGCCCAGCTCCCTAGAAGGTTCCATCAGGCTCATGTGCATCCTGCAGAACAGCTTCTTGGCTGGCACGGTGCGTAACGGCCTAGGATTCATGTTCGAGCCTGACTCGAACAAGAGTTCTGCACGGCTACGTGAAGACCCAGACGTGGTTTCCCGGATTGGAGCAGACGTCGTGCTCCCCAAGAATTAGAGTATGCCTTATGTACCTCGGTATGTATTTGGCATGTGTACGAGTTCGTTACGGTCTCGTAGTTAGCCCGGCCTGATTATCCCTCGGTAGGTCGGTTGTTCAACACTATATAAACCGAGCCCCTACGACGTGTAGAGGGCACGACCTGAAGCCAATACACGCAATACTACTTCTTGTACACCCATAATCTCGTCGAGACTTGTTCGTCTTGCCGAGGTTCGACGAGACTTGTTCGTCTTGCCGAGGTTCACCTTGTAATCCTTTGTTATACAAAGAAGCACTGGACGTAGGGCTATTATCTCCTCGGAGAGGCCTGAACCAGGATAAAAACCATGTGTCTCCCTGTTGCTCGTTGATTGCTGTTCGCCCTGCTCGGCAGGTCTTCTATCTCCCTTTCTCAAGAACCTTAGTTGACTTGGGACCGATATCCCAACCGTCGACAGGCACCGCACCATGTTTTAGTGCCCAAGTGACAAGCAGTGATTTAGTGCCGCACCACCGCACCGCCCACACAGATGAAACATCGCAACTACGACTTTTTGGCTCCTAGATCGAGCGAGCCATGACCCGCGAGGGGCGAGGGCGCAACCACGCCAGGCTACAAGGGCTGAGCTGCCGAGAACCTGAGCTGATGAGGACATCCCTACTACTAACCGACCATGCCTGCACCGACCACACCTGCACCGTCCACGCCAGCACCGACGCCAACACTCTCATATAAAGGTCCAGTCACTCGCGCATGTGCCAGGAAACTTAATGAACAGGTGAATTCGCTTCTTAGCACCTTTAATATTAATTCAGAGAATTGTTTACTACCTAATGGGTGTACTTTCACTGTTCTTAGGTACGAAGGAACACGGGAGATGACAGGACAAGAATTGGTGTTGGTGACCATGCCAGAAGATGATGGAGACACGAGTCCGGCGATGACTCGGAATGCAACAACGACACCAACGACAACTCATACTTCGACCCAAATGATGATTCCCACTGCTCAATACATAAGGAGAGCTGGAGGACGTGTGTAAGTCGGAACCCAGGCTAGTCACGGCAACCACCAGTGCACCCAAGATCCAATTCGCGCAAGTTTGACCATCTACGCGCAGCTCGCCTTCAAATGAATGCCCAGACCACATACGATGTCGTAATTCGATGATCTTAGACTCCACGGAAAGATAACGATGAGATCTTTCCAACGAATCCAACCGCACCTCAAAATTCATTTTGTAGCCTCGGGAATCATCGAAACAAGTTGCTGCACCAACCAGTGGGTCAAACTCGGGCCTTGTAAGCATATCGGGCCATGGCCCGGATGGAGGGCGCCCCACCAAACCCTAGGACGACCAGAATTCGTCCCTCTCTCCCTCCTAGCCGTCATCGCTTATCTCTTATTTAATTAGTCCCCATTGTTTCAAGAACGTCAAACCATATTGATAATAGATTGATCTCTTGTTCCCCGGTTGATTGCGAATTGCATCCCCGTGGGAATTGGGAGTCTCTTCCGCTGTTGTTCTCTTGGCTTGCTCAAGATCAATTGAAGCAACGTGCGTCTACTCTCGTGTAGACGCATCGATCATATCGTGTGGTTGGGCATATTCTCTCGTCGCAGGCTTCCATTAACTAGCACAGTTGTTGGCGCCGTCGTTTTGTCAGGTTGCACGGATCACCAGTCATCCTCGTTGATCCTACGTCGTGAAGATCGGGCAAACCCTCTGTATCATCCTGGTATCAGAGCATCGGTTGACACGGTAGGATCAAATTACCCTAGTTATTTAGTTTAATTTTTTTGTCCTATACATAAAAAGCCATAAAAAGAGTCTTTAACCTTAGTTGATTTGAGTTTTGGTGAGTTTAATTAGGTTTTCGTCCATTAGATTCGCTGCTTTAGCTGCTGATCATATCTTTTTTTCGCGTCACTTTTTTTCATCCCGTAATCAAATTGACAATCAGCCAGTGTTTTGGTCATATCTGGAGCATACGAACTTGGATTGTCGCGTTCTCGGATGTTCTTGAAAGCTAACGAAATTCCCCACAATTATTTCCATAGTGAGATTTTCTAATTCTGCCTCTAACATTGTGCAGAAATTCAATCTTTCGTGCTGTGCAGAAAAGTAACGGCGAACCAAAACCTATCCATTGTGAACACCTTGCACCTATTGAGACTAGCTTTACGTTTAGCTTTGGGCTGCTCATAATATTACCATATTATCTTTTTGGAGTTGATCTCGCTGTACTAAAAGTGTTTGAAGTGCAAAAAAAAAAGGAAGAAAGAAAGAGAAAAACAAAGTGCAAAAAAAAAAGAATTGGAAAGAGAGCTTGCTGACTTTTTTTTTGAGCAATCAAGTGCCCTGTTGTGCTTTTATTTTAAGCTAGAGTCTCTCCATAAGTTGTGCAATAGAGCCTTATCACTGTTTGCTCACTTTTTTGATTGCATAAGTTCCATTATCTTTGTTGTGTGCATTCGTATACATGCTTGTAATCAGCAATGATAGCAATTGATATCTCATTGGATAACTACTTAATTGAACAATATCTAGAATTAAAGATTGAGTAGGTTTTTCATCCCAAGCTCCACATAAAATCAACTGTTGGTAACAAAGCTCGATTTGCATTCGCTTGATCTATCACGTTGTGTTTGTCTCTGACCACGAGGGTAAGTGCCGTTTGCAAATATCAGGCGAAGCCACCAGAACTTCGGTTGGTAAGAGAAGGTGAGGTTGAGTGAGTCCACAAATACAGTTTTATAACTAACCTTCACTAGCTTTGTTTTCTTGTTATTAACCATGTCAGGCGGCCCCCATGTTCAAGGCAACAACATAACCAGGTTGGAGCTGCAAGAACAAGAACTTCATGATACTTTACAACGTGAGATGGCTTCCTTGGAAGCACGTACTACACAGATGGTTGAAGGGGTCAAGACATCAGTCCAAAGTCTAGAGAATGGCCTAAATCAACAAGTTGCAGATCTTCATGATGGCATCGGCCGACTTCAGACTACACTAGTTGAAGAGCTACGAGCACATCGAGCCGCCAACATGCGTCCATATCATCATGATGATGATGATGTCATTGATGAAAATGACGAAGAAGTTGTTGAACAGCCACCACCAGGAGGAGGGCGTCGAGGCAACGCTGCGCTCCCTAATGCCCGCGCGCCTCTCCAAGCTCGTAATGATCGCCGAGGCCATAATGGCAACGATGAAGAAAGGTTTGGCAAGTTGAAGTTTAAGATGCCCACATTTATAGGAGGTGTTGATCCCGAGGAGTACCTCACATGGGAACTGAAGGTTGACAAGATATTCCGCATGCACAATTATTCAGAAGAGAAGAAACTTGCCATGGCATCACTTGAGTTCGATGGTTATGCATTAATTTGGTGGGACTAAGTGCAGAATGAGAGACGTGAGAACTGCGAGCCACCCATTGCAACATGGCTGCCATGAAGGTTGAGATGAGAGCATGTTTTGTTCCACAGCACTACAAACGTGATCTCTTTGACAGGCTGTAGAATTTGAAACAAGGACTCCGTACTGCAGAGGAGTACTATAAAGAGATGGAAACATGCATGATCCACGTGAATATTCGAGAAGTCGAGGAGCAGACGATGGCCAGATTTTTGTCAGGGTTGAATTATTCTATCAAGAAAATTATTGAATTTTAGCCATACACCAACATGCGAGAACTGGTCCATCAAGCCACTAAAGCTGAGCGTCAAATACTATAGGAGAGTAAAAGGAGCATTGCATTCACATCCCGACTATCTACATCCAAATCGGTGTCAATGGGCAACAAGTCATCACCGTTGACAACCTCAAAGAAAGAGATCTCTGCCAATGCTAGTGCTGCTGCTAGCTCCCCCATGCCAAAGAAAGTGGGCACCTCTTCCGCCGCATCGACGACTTCGAATGCCCACAGCATTTCTGTGCAATGTTTCAAATGTTTGGGACGTGGCCATGTAGCTCGAGAGTGCCCAAATAACCGCACAATGCTCATCACCGAAGATGGCGACTATGAGACAGAAGATGATGAACCATTGGACAATGAAGAAGCTGCTAGCGATGAAGAGTACACCGAATATGAACAACCTGAAGGAGTCACCATTGTAGTAACCCGAGCACTAAGCGTACAAGTAAAGAAAGATAGCAATGTGCAAAGGTGCAGTTTGTTTCAAACCAAGGCTGAGATAAATGGTAAGCTTATAAAGGTCATCATTGATGGCGGAAGCTATCACAATCTTGCCAGTACAAAAATGTGCCAGAAGCTTGGTCTGTCTATGCTCAAACATCTGCATCCATATCATGTTCAGTGGTTTAGTGACTGCGGAGATGTGAAGATTCAGCACATGGTTCGAGTCACGTTCAACATACGCGGGTACACAGACACAGTGGAATGCGATGTCGTACCAATGACAGCGTGTCATTTGCTTTTGGGACGCCCGTGGCAGTTTGATCGGTGTGTGGTGCATGATGGACATGTCAATTCCTATTCATTCAAGTGGAAAGAGCAGAACATCAAGTTACTTCCAATGACGCCTAACCAAATCTTCGCATCAAGCATGCAAAAACCAGTAGTGAAACCCCCTGAGAAGGACAAACAATTGAGCATTGTGAGCACAAGTCACGTGCCACCTTCAGCTGTGGCACCTGGATCGTTCAAGCATACGGGAGACAAGCTTGTACTATTAGCTACAAAGTCATATGTGAAGGAATTGAGAGGAAATCCTGAACATGCGTTCTATGTACTCTTGTACAAAGACGCTTTGCTTTCGACTAACGACTCAACCTCTCTTCCTAGTGTTGTCTTCGATGTTTTATAGACATATGAAGATGTGTTTCCGGAGGAGGCACCCGCTGGTTTACCGCCGTCACGAGGGATTGAGCACCAGATCGACCTGGTGCTAGGGGCGCCTCTCCCAAACCGCTCTGCTTATCGCACCAATCCGGAGGAAACAAAGGAGATTCAACGACAGGTACAAGCGCTTCTTGACAAAGGGTACGTACGTGAAAGCCTTAGCCCTTGTGATTTCCTGTGATTTTGGTTCCTAAGAAAGATGGCACTTGGAGAATATGCATTGATTGTCGCGCCACTAATAATATCACTGTTCGATATCGTCATCCTATTCCTCGGCTAGATAATATACTTGATGAATTGAGCGGTGCTTTTGTATTATCTAAGATTGATTTGCGTAGTGGATATCATCAATTAAGAATTAAAACTGGTGATGAATGGAAAACTGTTTTTAAAACTAAACTTGGATTGTACGAGTGGTTGGTAATGCCCTTTGGTTTGACTAATGCCCCTAGTGCATTCATGCGCCTTATGAATCATGTTTTGAGAGCATTCATTGGAAAATTTGTTGTTGTCTACTTCGATGATATTTTGATATACAGCAAGAACCTTGAAGAGTATGTTGCGCCTATTAAACTTGTTTTGGATGTTCTTAGAAACGAGAGGTTATTCGCTAATCTTGAGAAGTGCATGTTTTGTACTGATAAGGTCATGTTCTTGGGTTTTGTTGTATCGGGGAAAGGAATTAAAGTAGATCAGTCAAAAATTAAAGCAATTAAGAATTGGTCAACACCTGTTAATGTTAGTCAGGTTAGAAGCTTTCATGGGTTAGCTGGGTTCTATAGGCGTTTTGTGCATGATTTTAGTACGATTGCCGCCACATTGAATGAGCTCACTAAGATAGGTGTCACATTTGTTTGGAGAGAACCACAAGAAAATGCTTTTCAAGAACTTAAGAAACGTTTGACTGAGGCACCATTGCTTGTTTTACCTGATTTCATCAAAACATTTGAAATTGAGTGTGATGCTAGTGGAATGGGTATTGGTGGTGTGCTTACGCAAGAAGGAAAACCCGTTGCTTATTTTAATGAAAAACTTGTCGGAGCACAATTGAACTATCCTGTTTATGATAAAGAATTGTATGCTCTAGTTCGTGTGCTTGAAACGTGGCAACATTACCTTTGGTCTAAAGAATTTGTCATTCATTCTGATCATAAAGTTTTGAAATATTTGAAAGGCCAAACTAAATTAAACCGTCGACATGCTAAATGGGTTGAATTCATTGAGTCTTTCCCATACATTGTGAAGTACAAGACAGGAAAAGAAAACATTATTGTTGATGCTTTGTCTCGTCGATGTGTTTTGTTTAATCACCTTGATGTGAAAGTAACTGGATTCGAAACATTGAAAGAGCTTTATGCTTCTGATACTGAATTTAAAGAACCATACTTGAAGTGTAAAGAGGGAAAAGGATGGGACAAGTTCCATGTGTATGATGGATTTTTATTTCGAGCTAACCAGCTGTGTATTTCAGACTCTTCTGTTCGTTTGTTGTTGTTGCAAGAACGCCGGCGGTTACCTCGCAAAGTGCGACGATGCAAGCATGGCGTCGGCAACGGAGGCTACACAACACAGCGGAGGCGACCACCGGGGCGGCGCGGCCACGAGACGGCAGCATGGCACGGGACGGAGGCACCGCCCCACCGCACCGCCCACGTGGACGGCGGCACCACACTACGTTTTAGTGCCCAAGTGACAAGCGGTGATTTAGTGCCGCAACACCGCACCGCGTACACAAATGAAACATCGCAACTACGACTTTTTGGCTCCTAGATCGAGCGAGCCATGACCCGCGAGGGGCGAGGGCGCAACCACGCCAGGCTACAAGGGCTGAGCTGCCGAGAACCTGAGCTGATGAGGACATCCCTACTACTACTACACCGACCACACCTACACCGCCCACGCTAGCACCGACTCCAACACTCGCATATGAAGGTTCAGTCACTCGCGCACGTGCCAGGAAACTTAATGAACAGGTGAATTCGCTTCTTAGCACCTTTAATATTAATTCAGAGAATTGTTTACTACCTAATGGGTGTACTTTCACTGTTCTTAGGTACGAAGGAACACGGGAGATGACAGGAGAAGAATTAGTGTTGGTGACCATGCCACATGATGATGGAGACACGAGTCCGGCGACGACTCGGAATGCTACAACGACACCAACGACAACTCATACTTCGACGCAAATAATGATTCCTACTGCTGAAGACAAAAGGAGAGCTGGAGGACGCGTGTACGTCGGACTCCAGGCTGGTCACGGCAAGCTACCAGTGCACCCAAGATCCAATTCGCGCAGGTTTGGCCATCTACGCGCAACTCGCCTTCAAACGAATACCCAGACTACATACGATGTCGAAATTCGATGATCTTGGACTACACGGAAAGATAACGACGAGATCTTTCCAACGAATCCAACAGCACCTCAAAATTCATTTTTGTAGCCTCGAAAATCATTGAAACAAGTTGCTACACCAACCAGTGGGTCAAACTCGGGCCTTGTAAGCATATCGGGCCGTGGCCCGGATGGAGGGCGCCCCACCAAACCCTAGGATGACCAGAATTCGTCCCTCTCTCCCTCCTAGCCGTCATCCCTTGTCTCTTATTTAATTAGTCCGTATTGTATCAAGAACTCAGACCATATTGATTATAGATTGAACTCTTGTTCCCCGGTTGATTGCGAATTGCATCCCCGTGGGAATTGGGAGTTTCTTCCGTTTTTCAGTCTAAAGGTGAGTTCAGTTTTACCGTAGCAAATTTATGATCCCCTCAAAAAGCGTTTTAAAAAATTTTAAAAAATTGTTAAAAAATCATTTTACAAGATATAAGAAAAACTATTTAAAACCCCATAAAAATAAATACAAAATATCACATCATTTGGCTTATACAAAAATAAGAAATTTTCATTTCATTTCATTTAAGTTGAAGCAAACAAGGCCTAGGTCTCAGCCGATGAAAAAATGGCAAACTAATCAGTTACACATCTGCAATGCAAATGGGCTAATTGCCGGTGGCAGGGCCAAGGCCCAAGTGACAAGCGGTGATTTAGTGCCGCACCACCGCGCGCACACAGATGAAACGTCCCAACTACGACTTTTTGGCTCCTAGATCGAGCGAGCCATGACCCGCGAGGGGCGAGGGCGCAACCACGCCAGGCTACAAGGGCTGAGCTGCCGAGGACCTGAGCTATCAGTCGATCCACCACGAATGTTTTTTCCATTCGAAGATAGTAATTTGTTTGTTATGCGGAGTGTTCCCCTCCAAGATAACAACAGCTTCGAACAGTGTCGCGTCTGTAGTTGCCAAGCCAGCCTCTAGTATTCAGCTACAGAATGCATATTTGTCGAATTTGTTATTTTGCATATTTTTAATCTAGATTTGTCGTTTCTTTTTAATCTAGACAAGGGCAATGCGCTGACACCATGATCCACTGAAATCCGCATTGGGTGATGACAGATTGGATTGGCGATTCAATTGATCCCGATCCATTGATTCGACGCTGTGCACTCGACAAGTCTACAAATTAGGCTCAATTTTTACGACACCTATCACCTGATAAAGACACATCCTGGCTCCTGACTATTGTCATCCTCCTTCTTTAGTTACTACTTACCAGTTAATATATCGGATTTATCATTAATCATTTATATATTATTTTTTATTGAAATTTTCAATTAGGGGTAGACGGATAGAGAATTTTTTGGTATGTTTACGCAAATTTTTAGTATATTACATTTTACCCTGAGGCTTGCCAAAATCTTGGCTCCGCCACTAGGGAGGAGGCAACATCACCGCCGAAGCCGCGTGATCAGTTGAAAGCGGTAGGGCCGGGGACGGGGAGTAGATCAAGACACGCCTCTCAACGTTATGGTGGGCAGGATCGCCATGGGGTGGGAGGCTGCGTAGCGGCAAAATGGCGGTGGTGCCGCTGGCCGCAAGGGGTGGGAAGGCAATTGATGCGCACTTAGTCGGCCCGATCTTCTGATGAGAACGATACGTCGATTTGGTGTAGTGACGACGCTACTAATCCACGGGATCAGCAACCGAACAATCGCAATGTCACCACATGAGGTGATCAACCAAGCTAGGCACGATCGATCCTTGAACCTGCTAGCAATAGAGAACCAGCAAGAACAAGAGGATAACTGATAAATCAACTCATCAAAGGGTGAGGTTCTGTTTCTCGTCACGAGTGTTCTAGTCAACACACGCGAACGCGAGGAGGGACGCACACTGGGTCAACCAAAACACAACAAAGTCTAAACAGTGACGGCTATGAAATATATAAGTGGAGTGGCGGCCAAGGGGGTTCCCTGGCCGTTCTAGGGTTCCCCTAGGGCGTCCTCCACCTGGGCCTAGGTCCGACACGTGTACAAGGCTCGGATTGGCCCAACTGGGTGATGCAGCACCTTGTTTCATTGATTTATGTTGCTTCAGGATGAATTTTGAGGTGAGATTGCATCCGTTGGAAAGCTTATCTCCTAAGCTTTTCCGTAGAGTGGTAGAACGTCGAAAACGGAGATCGTATGTGACCTGGGCATCCGTTTGAAGTTGTGCTGTGCGTAGATGGCCGAACTGGACTTGGACTCGAGCTGGGCTTTCTCTTGGGCCGTCTTTGGAGTGACAAGACCTTTATGACCTGAAGGAGTGGATGAGGTGGAGATACACCTTGCTTGATTGCGCCTTCAATTATGGGTGGCGGCCAAGGTGGCGGCCGAAGTAACGAAGATGATGACACCATATCCGGAGGCCAACTGAGTGATCGACCCGGCCAAGGTGGCGGTCGATGGTACCATGTCGATGAAGCCATCATAGTAGACGTACGAGAAGTAGAGAATGTAGTGAATTGTCGCCAATTTGTTATGACCGTAGTGGAAGTACGGCAAGGAGTGACGGTCACATCCATGTGGGCGATGCCCTCATCAGCAGTAGCAGCAGTGAGGGAGGCGTGCAGAGCCAATCCGGTGGCGACAAAGGATGAGGAGAGGCGTTAAGCGACGGATGCCAGATCCAGCGAGGGGGAGCCACTGAAGACGAAAAAGAAGGACGACACATGGATGACGGCAGAAGTAGAGGGCTCTTGGGAGGGAAGGAGGTGGAGAACATTAAGGCGTGTTGTGACGTGGGCACTGTTGTGAACGGTACCTTGTTGGCTGGTCACTGCTCAAAAAATAAATAAATTTCATTGTGAGTTACTAATACAATTTATTTTATAACCCAATAATAATAAACATTATATTTTTACTAATTGACTTAATACGTCTAACTTTTATGCATCGAATCTTGGTATTAGAAAAGGCACAGACAACTAAATCCTGGGCGGATATTGTGGCCTCTAGCCTGAACCCCTTTATGTCATCACGTGGAGGCCTCTAAGCATTCATACCTTACAAGGGCCTTGGTGTTAATTGGTTAGGCCATCCCAATTCGGCATCCCCTATCTTTGCATCTTCTCGCGGCTCACCCTTCAAATCATATTCACCTTCATCTCCTGAGAGCTCCTCTAACAAAGGGATTATGCTTCTTTTGTGTTACTCCTTCAAGCCAAAGGGGCATCGAGCAATTGATTGGGGCAATTATCAATGGAGGGTTAAACAAACAAATGCTCCCGGACATCCTTCTGCTAATGTGCATTGCAGATCCTGCCAACACTTTGGCCACCTAGCACCCTGTTGCCCCTCCTTCCAGCGGAGTTAAATCCAATAAACCTTCTATATTCAGTGGTGACTTAGTGCCTACCCTTGCTGCCACTGATTTCTCCACCACTAGGGTGCCCTCCTACAGTCCAACATATCTCCTCTCAATTTTCTTGAACCACCCTTTCATTTATTTGCCTTTCACTCGCATCTTCTCGTTGTTGACTTTGGTGTCTATCCAAGCTACTCTTCTTGACACAAGGACGTGCTAGTTGGCCTCGGTGATTCTTGCTTCACACCCCCTCCTTGGCATTGCTGGTAGCTCCCACTTTGCTTGAGGTACATGTCGATCTATTCCCGTCGACCCTAAAGGAGTTGGCTCGTGCTAGTCTTCAAGACTTTTCTGAGTTGGTGGCATTGCCATATGAAGTTGATTTCACCAAGATTCTCAAACAGATTCCTCTATAGGTGCACCCTCCTATAGCCTCGAGGTAACCTTCCCTGTTTCGTGCCATCTTGGCCCCTGAGTCTCATGAGTCCTATTCGAGTCTTGGTTAGGTAGCGAGTACTCCCCTTGTGGTGCCACCTCACACACAAGGGGGTGACCTTGACATCGTATCACAAATAGATTTAGGGGCACCCTTCCCAAGGCGGCCGCATGAAAAGTAGGCCCGAGGGGTGCTTGCGATGGGGAAGCACAACCTAGAAGTGTGAGAGGGATTGCGAGATGTGGGAAATTTTATTCTGGTTGTGCTTTTCTTAGAGCGAGCTCAAGGCAGACTTATATGGACTACAAGTCATATCCCTATGCTTCCCTAAACCCAGCGAGGAATCTCGTGCGTAGGATAGTATTTTATCCTCGAATTCCTTGTCTATCTCTAGTCGGGCGGACAAAGTAGGGGCATGTTTGTCTTTGTCTTCCATGTGTTCTCCATGTCTGCTTTTCCCCTTGTGGGCAGGGAGACGGTTACCTCCCTTGCTTGGTGATTTTATCCTATGATTGTCTGCGGCACTGTTTGACCCGTAGCTACAATAGCAATTAGCTTTTGTTACGTGGAGTATGTTTGGAACCTACACATTGCTTTTGACTGCGGGATTTGGGTGGGAACCTTGTCTATCCCTCCCAAGATCTTTGTGTGTAGAGGTTCTTACTAACCAGGTTACGATGTGCAGTATCTTGGAGGGTTCTCCGTCCTCGAGTGGAGTCTTTGCCAGGGGTCACCTTTCGAGGGTGCGCGGGTGTGTCCCCACATGGAGTCTTCGCCAGTTGGCTCCATAGACGCGCAAGTGCCTGGAGGGTCACCGTGTGGGGTCTTCGCTCAGATTTGGCTCTGAGGACACGCGGGTGCTCAGAGGGTCTCCACTTGGTATCTTCGCACGCCCAGAGACCGGAATCGACTCAGGGGACGTGTGGGTGCTTGGAGGGTCCCAGCGCGGAGTCTTCGTCTAGAGTTGGCTCTAGGCACGTGCATGCCTGGATGATCTCCATGCGGATTCTTTGTCCAAAGTTGATTGGGGGGCGGGCATGGGTGCTCAAAGGGTCTCCACTCCGGAGTCTTTGTACGCCTCCCACAGGGGTCGGGGGTCCTCTCTACACTAGAGGATAGCATGCTCCTTACACCGTGCCTTACAATACCCATTTTGTCATGCTAAAGCTAGAAAATCAAGGGCACGAGGGTTAAAAGAGGAGAACCAATAATCATTGTCTTATGAATGTAAAAGAGAGTCGAATTGTATCACCAACATCATGTCTTCAGGCTCGGACTGCATCTCTTGTGATTTCTAATACTAAATATACGTGATGTGCTTAATTAGGAGTCTCCTCATCTCTCTTTCTGTAGCCCAACTCCCATCCCACATATGATCAGGTCAGCAATATCGATCATGAGCTATGACCAATGACGTTTTCTGTTCGTGCAGAGGCTCTTAAATTCCCTTTGCTAGCTTGTACGTGTTATCATGAAAATAATAGTATGCAAAACCTTGCAGAGGTATGCCTTCTCTTGTATTAAAAATTCTTGTTCGCTGAGATCAATATTCTGATGGTTATACGGCAACTAAAATGTTTCACCACTGAATATAGTTGCATGCAAATATATATCTACTACATACAAAGGTAGTGTTAGTCCTCAAGAGCCGCATGATCACGTCACTGTTGGGCTTTGGCCGTATTGGGCCTTGGCCCATATGGAGAATAAGAGAGAGAGAGGAAGAGGGCAGCAGCAGCTGCCCTAGCAAGCAGTTGAGCGAGCAGCAGCTCGCTGCTGCTGGTGGCGACGGCTGCGGCCGTTCCACAGCTCGGGCGGCGCGTGCGACGTGGGCTGGCTCGGCGGCTTCCTCGCGCGGTTGGTTGCTCCTCTGAGCTAATCCCTCTCTCTATTTAGCCGGTTGCCCTCTGGTTTTTCGTGGCTGCTTGCACGAACTCATTTTTCCCCTCTTTTGTGTGGACTCCACTGCTCTTGCTCGCTCGTCGGTTTGCCGGCCGGCGGTGGTCTTCGTGGCGGTGGTGCTGCTCCTCTCCGACTCGGGTACCCGGTGGCCACGGGTTTGGGCGCCGAATCTTTGTGCTGCTCTTCGTCTGTTCCTCGGGCCTCTTCCTCGATTCCATCCGTGTTGGAGGTGATGGCATCGTATCTCCGAATCACTCGTCGGTGGCTGCACGTGTAGCACGGCGATCTGATTTCTGAGACAACGACCTAGTCGTGCTTTGCCTCTGCTGTGTCGGCTCGGATCCGACGCTACGTAAGAAATTCGTTGCCTTCTCTGTTTATTTGGTGCAGTGGGCTGATTGAGAATATTTTGGGGACCTAGCCTTCGTGCTAGGGGCTATTATCTTGATCCAGGAGCACTGCACTTGTCCGTTTAATATTTTGCTCGGTGATGTTTATTAATTTTGAGGCTATGATGATCTGTTAACTAGTGATGCCTTAGGAGTATTTTGTGTTGTTGCCTAAATTATTATCATGAGATACACTTGCGTACTGTGCTGCTGTGTTCTTCCCTTTGGGATCTTTTTATTGATCTGATTAGCATCTGTTTCAATGGGAATGCTCATTCTGTTTAATACTGTAATTGACATCTAGTTTGATCAATTATTTGTAAGTGAAATCCCTGATATATGATTGACATTAGGGATGAAATTGATCTCTATGTTTCTGGACAGCAGCACTGTATGCTTGTTTTATAGGAAATTGTATAATAACTTTGGGCAGCACTGATTCTCTTAGGTCTCTCTAGTCACTGATCTTTAAATCCTATAATAAATTGTAGATATTGATGTTGGATGACAGTTTTTCCTGCAGCCCATCAATATATAAATCTAAGAGCAAATTTGTTTAATCAAACCTGAGCACTATACTGGTTTTAATTTATTTCCTTCGGAATGCCATGTTTGGTCATGAATTCATATGTTCTAAATAAAGGAATCATGATTACTACTATCCTAATGGCAAAGGAATCATGATTACTACTATCCTAATGGCATTAGTGGTTTGTTGCTGTAATCTGGTTTATTTCTTTGTTCAGTTGTCCTATATTGCACCTAATTAGTATTTGCCATATTCCAACGGTCACCAACAAAATTTTGATCCTCCGTTAGGCCCAGAAGGTCAAGTCGCTTAGAATCCGTTTTAGTCCATCCAAATTTAATATATAGAAGCACTTCTTCCGCTAGCTAATCAATAAGATGAAATGTCCACCCAGGTGGCTAACTGAGCTAGCTGTCAACCTAGAGTCCTGGGTTTGGAGTCCCGCCTCCGCATTTTCCTAGCGCGCGCTCTCCTATTGCCAATTTCATGTTTTCCCTTTTGTTTTTTGTAGGTCACAACAACAAATTGAAAGTTCGTAAAAATGAAACCATGTCTACACAAAGAACATCCATGCAAAGACTGGGTGTCTTCCTAATTTTTTTGAAGTTTAAATTTAAAAATAGTTTGTTTTCTCCTATTTAGGACATATCCCTTCTGTTTTCTATTTTGTTTTCCCTATGCCCCAAAAAAATCTGAAAATAGAAAGCATACAAAAATGGAACCTTGACTCGACCAAAAAAAAAAGTTTGAGAATTTCTAAAATTCTGAAAAATGGAAATTTTAAAATAATGTTCCTACACTCCTTTTCTCCCTCCTTAAACTTCCTTTCTTTAAGACCGTTAAAAATATAGAAAATGGAACCAGGACTAGACCAAAAGGGCCAACTGACAAGATCCATAAAAAATTGAGGAATTTATAAAATTCCAAACAATTAAAATTTGAGAATATTGTTCCTATACTCTTTTTCCCTGTTATAATTCCTTACAAATTTTGTTCCTTACTCTCTTTTTTTTTCCAGAAATTGCTTGAGATTGAGCAAACGATCTCTTGCTTCTTCTTTTTCATATTCTTTCCTTTGGGACCAGTCTAAGATTGAGTAGTCTTGTCCTTCTTCTTGCCGTCAGCATTGGAGTTCTTAGTTTCAACTTGGTGAGCCTAGATCACAGAAGATGAGGGCTTGGAGCCTGCACGGGCCCTCTCCTCGACATTAATAGTAGCTTGTAACTCAGGAAGAGTTAGGCGCTCCTTCATATGTTGATGAGAGGTTACAAAGGCACGCTAAGAGGGCGGCAACTTCGCCAACACCACATTTACCTAAAAGCTTTCTGGCAGAAGACAATCATATTGGTTCAAGTCCCTTACATGGAGTTGAAGCTCCTGCACTGCTTCAATATGGATATGTTCTCTGTCATCTAATAGTCCTGGTAATTTTCAGCAATAAAACTCTCATTTCCATTGTCACCCTCGGAGAACTTCTAGTTCAGATCATCCCACAACCCCTTTGCTGAAGTGTAGTTGGAATAGACATCAAAAAGCCTGTTTGATAAGACAGCCAACAGACGTGCCAAAGCTACATTGTTGGCATCATCCCAAAACCTATGAGTTTCTTCATCAAGAGGAAACAACAAAGGCGGTTCAGAAATGACCCAATAGACCTTAAGAGCATCCCCAGCAGGGGCGCTGTCAAAAGCAGCCTGCATCACGGCGCGCGCGGGGCAGAAAAATTCAAACGAGCTACTGTATGTGTGGACAATGCGCGAGCAGTTACGCGCGAGCATCCCCAGCATTTACACCTGACGCAGGCGTGGATAGCAGCTCTGCTGCTCATGCTCTAAGGTCCTTAAGCCACAGCTTGGTACGCGCTTGCCAGCGCTTAAAACTCGAGCCATCAAACACTTCAAGATTAACAATGTCACTACCACTACTATCCATAAGAATCTGATTTTTGGATTATTGTAATATGGCAAACAATAAATAGGTCCAATATAGGACAACTGATCACAAATATAAACCAGATTAAACCAACATACCACTAATGCCATTAGAATAGTAGTAAGCATGATTTTATTGATTTAAAACATATGAATTCATGATCAAACTTCACAAAACATGGCATTCAAAAGGGAAATAAAATAAACCAGCATAGTGCTCAGGTTTGATTAAACAGATTTGCTCTTAGAATTAACCGATAACTAGTTGCTGAAAGAGAGTCTTCCTCGTTATCGTACTCAATGATTTCACAGGCAAATATAATCTAAGATCAATATCAAGGATTAGACAATCATTTCTGCACTGTTTTATCAAAGAATTAAGTTTAGAACATCCCAATTTAGCCAAATAGATCTGCTGATCTACGGGTACTCAAGTTAATAGCCACTGGACATAAATCAAAGTAATCTGAACCAACCGAACAGCACCAAAGTGCTAAGCAAATGTACCAAAATTAATAATCAGATTACTAAGAGCAATTTGAACAGCATATAAGTATAGCCGACGGCACCAAGAATAGATCAAGATAACAAGTAACCAGTGACTTAAACATCAACAGATCATGGCATGGATTGGGATGAACTCAAAATAAACCATTAAATAGTGCAGCTACTAATTGAATCCACCACAAGATATAATCAACAAATTATATACATATAGCCTCAATCAGATTATCGTCACAGAGCAACAAAAAGAGGGACAAGTGAGTGTTCCCAGATCAAGATGATAGCCCCTAGCACAAAGGCTAGGTCCCCAAAACATTCTCAATCAGTCCACTGCACCAAATAAACAGAGAAGGCAACGAATTTCTTACGTAGCGTCGGATTCGAGCCGACACAGCAGAGGCAAAGCACGACTAGGTCATTGTCCCAGAAATCAAGTCACCGTGCTACATGTGCAGCCACCAACGAGTGATTCGAAGATACGATGCCATCACCCCCACTACGGATGGAACCGAGGAAGAGGCCCGAGGAACAGAGGAAGAGCAGTACAGAGACTCGGAGCCCAAACCCGTGGCCACTGGGTACCCGAGTTGGAGAGGGGCAGCACCACCACCATGAAGATCACCACCGGCCGGCAAACCGATGGGAGAGGAAGAGCAGTGGAGTGCACACAGAAAGAGGAGGGATGAGCTCGTGCAAAAGCACATACCCAAATCCAAGTAGGCAACCGGCTAAATAGAAGGAGGATAAGCACGGAGGAGCAACGAACCGCGCGAGGAAGCCGGAGGATCAGCCCCATGACGCACGCGCCATGCGCCTTCGCCAAGCTCGGAACGGCCACAGCCGTCGCCGACAGCAGCAGCGACCTGCTGCTCGCTCATCTGCCTTCTAGGGCAGCAGCTGCTGCCCTCTCCCTCTCTCATATTCTCCTAATGGACCAAGGCTCAAAAGCCGGCAAAAGCCCAATAGGGGGCTCGCCGAATTTGTACGTATGTAAAATCTGAGGTTGCTTGTTGAAAACATCTTTTTTGTTCTCACGGAACATCTATCCTTATATGTGGTTGATGATTACTATGAAACATCATATTTTTATCTTTTTGTAATGTTTCATCAGTTCTTTTCACATGTTTCGATGTTCTTTTCCATATGTTTTAACAGTTTTTTATCATGTGCCAATACTGACCGACTATGTTTCAACATGTTCTATCAAATCTTTTGTCATGTTTCATCATTTTTTTTGGCATGTTTCAATAGTTCTATTGAAATATTCCAATAGTTGGTTTGTTTTCTCGATGATTTCATATTCCTATTCCATCGATAGTAAGTCATATTTCAACAGAACACAACCAAATGTTCTACCGATATAATATTTATGTTCCAACGGCAAATTTTATATGTTTGGAATAAGACACTATTTGAAACGAACGTCCCATTTGTTGTGGCTCTTTTTGTTCCTTGTTATTTCTTTTGATTCGGTCCATCACCCTTCAACCGCGTGTTAGCGGTCATTCCTTTCCTTGCTAGCATATACTACCAAAAAAAAAAAAATCTTGTTTTTGAGATCGATATTCTGATGGTCATGCGAGAACTAAAACGTTTCACCGCTAAATATAGCGGCATGCAAGTATATACTCTATACTAGCTAGGTTGGTATAAATGGTTACCGACCAACTGATCTTGATGGTGTCCAGTCCATAATCAAAAGGGAACCTACGTACCAACCCCTCTTTTTTTAATGGCCAAACTGCGAGAGCAAACAGCCAAATGATACTACATACCGCAATGTCTGTCGTGCGTCGCGGTTCACACGTAAATTTTCTCCTACATTTGCACACGAATTTCTAAACAACCAGGTTGCTCAAAACCCACAGCCAAGCAAGCTCGAGCACGGCCAAAAACATAGAGCAGATATAACTTCTCGGATCGATGCGAGCTAACTCACAGTCATAGTCATACAAACGCAGGCTCACTCGTCAAGATTCAAGAGAAGCTAGGCACACGGGCGGTCGCCGCCGTCGAGCTAGTCGAGTGCTCCGGCGAGGTTGTGAGTTAGGGCCAGCATGACGTTCGCGAAGGTGAGGAAGAAGAAACACGCGTACTTCTGCTGGTGAACAGTGCTGGCCGGCCCAATTCGGCCATTTTGGCCCGGCCCGTTTGGCCATCTGATCTGGATGGTGTCCAGTCCATAATCAAAAGGGAACCTACGTACCAACCCCTCTTTTTTAATGGCCAAACTGCGAGAGCAAACAGCCAAATAATACTACATACCGCAATGTCTCTCGTGCGTCGCGGTTCACACGTAAATTTTCTCCTACATTTGCACACGAATTTCTAAACAACCAGGTTGCTCAAAACCCACAGCCAAGCAAGCTCGAGCACGGCCTAAAGCATACGAACAAAAACATAGAGCAGATATAACTTCTCGGATCGATGCTAGGTAACTCACAGTCATAGTCATACAAACGCAGGCTCACTCGTCAAGATTCAAGAGAAGCTAGGCACACGGGCGGTCGCCGCCGTCGAGCTAGTCGAGTGCTCCGGCGAGGTTGTGAGTTAGGGCCAGCATGACGTTCGCGAAGGTGAGGAAGAAGAAACACGCGTACTTCTGCTGCTGCCTGCTCGCCGTCCTCCTCATCCTCGGCGCCCTCGCGCTGGCGTTCTACCTGCTGTACCGGCCGCTGCCGCCGCGCGTGGTGGCGACGCCGGTGGAGATCACCGTCGACGAGCTCAGCCTCGTCCCGCCGGTTCTGCGGTTGACGGTGGCGGTGCACGTGGTGGTAAGCAACCCGAGCCGGTCGCCGTACCGGTACGGGGAGGCGCTGGCGCCGGTGACGTACCACGGAGAGGCGGTCGGGGCGGCGGTGGTGCCGGCGGGGGAGATCGGCGGGCGGTCGACGGCGCGGATCGAGCCGGTGGCGGCGGAGGTGGACGGGGTGAGGATCGCCGCGAACCCGCACTTCGAGGCCGACGCGGTGGCCGGCGTGCTGCCGTTCGTGGCGGCGACGAGGGTGGTGGGCAAGGCGCTGGTGCTGCGGGCCTTCCAGGTGAGCGTCTCCGTCGAGGTGGTGTGCTACGTCCGGATATACGTCTTCCACGGGGAGAGCAGCTCGCGGTGCGTCTCCTCCGTCACCACGCCGACCGGCACCACAGGGCGCACGTAAACTCTTTTTTCTTAAAAAAAAATTGGGTTTGGTGCAGTGGTGCGCGCGTGCTTGCATTGCTGCACCACCTAGTATATGGGATGCAGTGATTTGCTTGTTAAAATCATGCATGCAACAGTTCCGTACGTTTATTGCACAGATCAGTTAGTTGCATCTTGAAGCAGATGACGGTTCACTCCTGTGCTGTTGCTTGCTTTCCGAGTAGCCAAGTGTGACCCCTGGCGAGAGAGAATTAAGGGTCTGATGCTGACAAAAAAATGGATAAAACTATGTGTGTACCTATTCGTGTCATCAGTGTTTTCTTCCTTATACACAATCATGTACAATTTGTCGATTCCCTATATATGCGTGCCATATAATGACAAAAGTTATCTTTTTTATTTACCATGTGCAAATGTTTTAAAGAAGGGAACAGCTACAACGCAGGCGCCCGCGTTGTATCATTCAGTGCAGGCGATTGAATTTTCAATATAAAAACACAGAAATCACAACGACAAATACAACTGAAAAAATAGTACAAAAGATGTGAAAAAATTTAAACAAAGCAAAATAGGCATAGCAACTAAATATGATTTATTGTTAGTGTATTTACGGCTTGTTTACATTAATATGATCAAATAAAATAACATTTTTTTTATAAAAAATCATTTTTTATGAAATAAAATGAAGAAAATATATTTTCTGTGCTCATGAGAAGATTTTGAGTTTTTGACTACGGCATATGAGTGACATCTGTGCATGCCTTGCCGGCTTGCCCCTGCGACCACGAGCTCACGAATTCGTGCTGTACGTACCGCATGCAGCGTCCGTCTACAATCTCAGCCGTAAAGTGATTGGAAATCGACTGCGCCAATGCAGACACCTCCAAAAGAGTAAAACCGTTTAAAGAAATTAACAGAAAAAATACGTAGAGTTATTAAGTATACAACATTTTGAATATGGGACCGACTACAATGCAGGCGTCTGCATTTTGCGTTTCGTGCAGGCGCCCCTTTTTTCAGTACGATTATACAGAAATTTCACTACGATTATATAGAAATTTCACCGCACAAAAGTACTGAAAAAACAGTATAAAAAAAGTGAAAAAAACTATGTAATCTATCAATGCGGCGTCGATGGCGTTGCCCCGCGAGCGCACGCCCACGCGACGTCGACGACGAGCAGCGGCGGCGTCGCGGCGAGCAGCGGCAGTGTGGTGGCGAGCGCACAAGTCGGCGGCTGCGCGCAGCAGCGGCAGCGCCTGCGCGGGCGCCTGCGTTGGCGCGCCCGCGCAGGAGCAAAACCGTTTGAATATACATCTTTTTGGTATTTTTACGTGATACCCCACTTGCACCTTAATTTGGGCTTGTCTTCAATCCGGCCAGACCTGGCCATCTGAAGGCAAGGCACCAAGGGCTTTTCCCTGTTCATCACTACCTTCCACAAGAACGCCGTTGGTAGAAATTGGGCAGTCGGCGCGGCATATCCCTACTCCCTAGGGTTTCGTCTAGTCCGTTGTTCACATCGTTGCTGAAGGATACCGCGTCTTCGCCGAAGGTCGCTGCCCGCCCACGAGTACCGTTGGCTGTTGAATAATGTAACCATGGGATTAGTGCTGGGGAAACGGGCCGTGCCAAACGGGCCAGCCTAGGCACGGCTCGAAAAAATAGGCCCGTGGCTTGCCACGGCACAAAGATTTGATGGGCCGGGCCGACACGGCCCGAAATGGCGCGCTGGGCTGGGCCCGAAAACCAGGAACGACGTGCCATCCGGCCTGGCCCGACTGTACGGGCCATGCTTGGGCCGGCCCGGCCCGAAAAGAGATCCGAGTTAGTATTTTATGTTTTCGTGATCTTATATTGCTTGGATGAATTTTTGTTCAATACAAAAGTTGTAGATAATTTCGAGACGCATCTTTTTCATGTAGACAAGTTTTTCATCCGAGCAACGTATGATTTTGTAAAAATTAATTTTGTCGCTGCCAGCTTTCGGGCCGACGTCACTATCCTCGGTAATTCGCTATTTGCGAGGTCTTATGTTTCGCAGATGAATTTTGGTTGAACACGAAAGTCGTAGATAATTTTGAGATGCATCGTTTTTGTATAAAAAACTTTTTCATTTGAGCTACGTATGAATTTATAAAAAATCATTTTGTCTACTGTTTTTGTTACTCGTGCCGTGCTCGGACCGGCCCGGCCCGAAGCCAGCCCACCGTTCTTTTGGGCGTTCCGGTCCTAGATTTTGGCACTCCGTGCCGGCCCGACACGGCCCGAAGTGCTGGCCGGCTGTGCCGGCCTGTTTTGCACCGGTCCGAGGCATGACGGGCCCGAGTCGTGCCGGCCCAGCACGGCCCAACTCCCACCACTACATGGGATGTCCAATCCTTGGGTGGAGGGAAGAGAGGAAGAGGGGGGAGGTGGTAAAGGAAGGGGAAGTATGAGGAGGAGAGAATGAGATGAGAAGAGAAGTTGGATAGAGAGAAGGAAAAGAAGTATGGGTTGGGGTTTGTATTTTAATTTGAGTATGTTCTCCCTCAAATTTGCTTTGCGTGATAGAATTTGATGTGTCCTTAAATATTTCCTCCTATTTAGATGATGAATTTTGATGTTTAGAGAAGGTAACAGGTTCGAACAAGGTTTTGACCTAGTTAGGTTTTGACATTGGAACAAGGTTTGTTGACCTAGTTAGGTTTTGACCTCGATGAGAAAATTATATGACCAATTCGGAGTGCCTTGCAGAAAGACCTACATGGTAGACACTCCACAAGGCTGGAGTAATTGATTCCCACGGACAAGGTGTGTCATCGATGGATACGCAGCTACAAAAAACAGACATGTGCATTGCATTGCATTACATCGAATCGACGAGAAGTGGACTGTAAGAAGTATGGAAATGACGGTTGTTTATTCTGCGTATATGGATTTGTGGATGAAATTCTATCTTTTTCTTTATTTATAAATATGTTTTTATACATCTATTTTGTCGAGTATTTTTGAATAATCACTCTTATTTTTATTTGGTTTTAAGGTAAACATTGATAGCGATATGCATGGGATGGGAAAAGCACTTCTTTTTGGCACAAGAGCACAATTCATCATATCTTAGCTGAATTTTTAAAATTTGGTTACCTTTATAGTTGAAACAATGTTGAGAGAATAATTCAAAATAAGTGTCTAGCTGGAATTGTATTAATTAAGTTGCTATGGGTTGCTTTGGTACTTTTTTTAATTGGTTATTATTTTCGTTAAAGGTAAGATAGATGATTATTGGTCGTGATGGGTTCTCTTGAGATGGGGCTAATGCTTAGATTATGGAGAATTATTTGTGATTGAGATTGATTATATGGTGGAATCGTGATTAGTGCATTGTCTTTGCGTTGTAGGTTTAGAAAAAACAGGAGAGATGTTGAAATTTGTAATTTTTTTTAGAGTTAGTAGCATTTACAACCCCGATTAGGTTGGAATGCTACATTTTGAGATTATTTTTTAATGATAAAAAAGCAATACAGAAAATAAACTAACCTATTGGAAATTTGATAACACTATGTTATTTATAATTTTTTTATGTCTATACAATTTTAAAAGATAAGTTTTTGTCAGAAGAAAAAACAATCTTGATTTTTTACTAGGCTATTCCCTCCGCCGCTGTCGTTTCTTCTCTCTTATGCCGCACTCGTTGAACGTTGAATGTCATCGATTGGGCCGGATAGGTGCAGCCCTAACAACCGAAAGGACGAGACTAGGGGCCCAACAAAGTTGGTGTCATGTTGACAATGCAACCAATCCAAATTTTAGTGGGCTTCTTAGTACACGCGAGGACATGGACTTGGTACTAGAGGTGGGGGGCGATAATCAAATTTTGATTTTAAGTTATTTTTCCAAAGTCAAACGCTCTAATATTTTATACTCCCTCCGTTTCAAAATATAAGGAATAAAATTTTTTGACGCGGTCTATAACACAGAACTTTGACCATTATTTGCTTTCACAATATATTATCAATAACTATAAAATTAATATCATATGAAAGTACTTTCAAATATGAATCCAACTATATGACATGCGCAACACTAAACATATATAATTTTAGCTTAATTATTAGTCAAAAGTTACAAACGTTAACTTTTCGAAATACATGCACGTCTTATATTTTGAAAAGTAGGGAGTAGCCTTTTTGAAGATCTTGTTGGTTTCTTGCAAAGCTGTCAAATCCTTTTTTTTTGCCTCTTAGGCCTTGTTCTTTTCAGCGTATCATGCTGTTGTGTATTACAGTAGCAAATTTTGTTATTTTTATATAGCTTATATGTTGTGATAATTCGTAACAATTTTTTCATGGCTTTTAGTAGTTCTTTCAAAGATCCTAAAACTATTTTTTATTTTTTTATAATCTTTAGACCTCTTTTTGAGGGCTCTTAAATTTGCTACAGTATTACGCCAAAGCAACGATACGCTAAAAAGAACGTCATTAAAGCTCATTATAGAGAATCTACAACTTATCAAATTATAATTAAAAGGTAATTTTTAGCTCAGAATAACACAATCACAACCTAAGCATTCGTCCTACTGCAAATGTGGGAAACATTTTTGGCAAAGAGATACTTTGGCCCTCGTGATCTTGCGGTGAAGCCTTACATGTAAGTGTATCGCGCTTGTTCTATATCTCGAACTTTTGTCCGTTTGCATTCTAACTCAAAACCATTATGATTTATTAAATATTGGTTTGGTTGTCAATGTATCCACTAAACGTTGACATGTGGTTTGTGTCACCGCTAAATGTGGACTTGGTTGTGCATGTGTTAGTGCTAAAGGTTTGACATAGAGGTAACATATCATCTTCTTCCTCCCATCTATGATCTATCTATGTATCTCCCTCGCATCTCACCACTAGTATCCTTGTCTCTACTTTGCCCCTCCTCCTTTGATGCACCAATCAGTCGGCCTCCTCCCCAATCCCGGTAGGTATCATAGAGCATTAGGTATTGTCGAAAGCTAGATGTCATTGAAATACTATTAGGTATCATCAAAATATCATGTATCGTCAGGTCAAGTATCACCAAAGTATTAGCTTAGCATCAAAGTATCAAGTATTAAGTACCATCAAGTATCGGATAGGTATCATAAAAAATTAGTTACTTATCAAAAAATATTTGGTAGGTTCCATTGATATCATAGAGTACTAGATCGAGTATTGGGTTATAAGATTGGGAGTATATTTGGGTCGAGTATTAAAAGGTACCATCAAGTATCAGGTTGAGTATTAAGGGGCATCGTCAAGTATGAAGGGTATCTATGAAGGATATCGGATTGTATATTTTTGAAAGGGCAGGAGGGCTGCTATTCATTAAATAGGTAGAAGTTACAAAGAAATTGCTGGGGATTAAACAAGCCCTTCCCCCCAGTAGGGCTTACAGCATCTTAAGGGATTACAAAATGGGCACCGGCGGCTACCCAGAGCCGCAACTCATCGAGGAGATGGCGCAGGAAGACAGGTTGTGTGCGCTCCGAATTTCTGAAGATCCGGCTGTTGCGCTCAAGCCACAGGTGCCAGACAGTGGCAATGACGATGGATATTGATGAGCGCGGCAAGGTTGGAGATGCCACGTCAAGCTCCCACCATAGCTGCAAGTGATCCAAGGAACACCGGCGAGCCGGGTTGAGGGCGGGCAGATCCAAGGCTGCGGCCAGGCCCGACCAGGTGGCGGAGCTGAAGCTACACTGAATAAAGAGGTGTTCCGGTGTCTCCAGGTTCCTGTTGCAAAGCTGGCAAAAATAGCTGTTGGGCAGCTGGCTACGCAAGAGGGCGTCGGCTGTCCAGACCCGTGATCGCAGGAGGAGCCAACAAAAGAATTTACACTTCGACGGGGCCCAGGCTTTCCAGATCTTGTGAAGGACGGGCGCCGGGCATCTCCCTACAAATTAAAGGTTCCTACAAATTAAAGGTCGTAAGCCGACTTGACCGTGAAAGTGCCATTATCCAAGAAACGCCAAGAGATGGAGTCCTCCTCCGGCGTGGTGAGCTCCACCTCCACCTCGCTCAGCCGATGCAGGAGAAGGAAAAGCTGGCGGATCAACCCGGTGTTCAGATGGTGATCAATGTCGGTTAGCCAGTTGTTGTTCTGGAGGGCTTCCCTGACTAGGCGGCCCTTTCTGGCAAAGATCTCAAAGAGCTGAGGCGCGATTTCCTTTGGTGAGGAACCATTTAGCCAGCGGTCTTCCCAGAAAAAGAGGGAGGCGCCGTTGCGGAGGGTGAAGGAACAACCCAAACGCAGAAGGTCCGAATCGGCTAGGGGCGGGTTGTCGCAGAGTTCAGCCCAGGAGCGACGATGAGATGTCCTGTTCTGCCATAGCCAGCGCCGCCGGAGGGCGCGGGCGAAACAAGAGAGGTTGAGGACTCCTAGTCCACCAAGCCTGGCCGGGGAGCAAACCGTGTCCCAGTTAACTTTTGGGGGGTGCCAGGCTCCGCCAAACTGCCCCAGAGCCAAGCTCTCCTGATCTGGTCAATTTTCTTTAGAATAGAGCCCGGGGGGTTGATGACCGAAAGGGTGTAAGTGGGTAGAGCTGTAAGGACCGCTTTGAGTAGTGTCAGCCTCCCACCCTTGGACATTAGAGGGCCCCGCCACCCTGCTAACCGATTGGCCACCTTGTCAATGAGCGGCTGGAAGTTGACACGCCTGAGCTTCCTGACGGAGAGTGGGATACCCAGGTACTTGATTGGGAAGGAGGATTTGATTGCTGGAAAGTCCTGAAGGATGTCGTCGAGGTTCAAGCCATCGCATCTGATGGGGACAACCTGAGACTTGGCGAAGTTGGTTCGCAGGCCCGTGATTTTCCTGAATTCTTGGAGGATGAGAGCCAAGGCCGAAACCTCAGACCTGACTAGGTTTATGAAAATTCCTGCATCATCGGCGAAGAGGGAGATCCTGGGTTTGCCCTGTAAGCCTGGGATGGGATCGAAGGGACCTCCCTCGGAGGCTAGACGGATAAGCGGAACTAGGGGCTCAATGGCGAGGTCGAAGAGAAGAGGGGACAGGGAGTCCCCTTGCCTTAGGCCCTTTGAGTGTTGGATGGTGTTAGTGGGGCAGCCGTTGAGCAAGACCTTTGAAGAAGAAGTAGAGAGTGAGAGTGCGATCCAATCACACCAACAGAGGCCGAACCCCCGGGCACGTAGGTTTTGAAGGAGATAGGTCCAAGATACCGAGTCGAAAGCTTTTTCGAGGTCAAGCTTAAAAAATAGCGCAGGGGTGGCGGAGCGATGGAGAGACTTGGCACACCCTTGGACCAGTAGAAAGTTGTCTTGGATGTGGCGCTTCTTGATGAAAGCACTCTGGCAGGGTGAAATGAGCTCGTCCATAAAGGGGGCAAGCTTGGTACAAAGAATTTTGGTGAAAAGCTTGCCCAGGCTGTGGATAAGGCTGATCGGGCGGTAGTCAGATGCGCAAGCCGGGGAGTCCTTCTTGGGAAGTAGGACGATGTGGGCACAATTTAGAGACCGGAGCCCGGCGGGATCCAGGTTGAAGAGGCATTGCAGGGCCTGAAGGAGGTCGGTCGAGATAATCTCCCAACAAGCTTTGTAGAAATCCCACGTGAAACCGTCGGGGCCTGGTGCCATATCGGTGGGGAGCGAGAGCACAATCTTGTGCAGCTCCTCTAGGCTGAGTGGTTCCTCGAGGGTGGATAAGTCCAGGGAGGGAAGGCCAATGAATTCCCAGTTGAAAGATCTCCCAGGGCCAATGGTGTTATGGCCCGCCTTGGTACCGAAAATGGAATTGAAGTGCCGGAATAGGACATTCGCCTTTTCCTCGAATTCAGTGTGCGTTCCAGAGGAATCAAGCAGAGAGTGGATATGGTTTTTACGGCGCCTTCCATTCGCTTTTAGGTGGAAGTAGCGGGTGTTTGCGTCCCCCAGCTTGAGCCAGCAAAGTCGGGACCGCTGCTTCCACATCATCTTCACTATAGCGCTGAGACTGAGGATACGAAGCTTAAGGTTGCGCCGGAGAGCGAGGTCTTGTTGGGAGAGAGTGCGTGACTCCATGGCCACGTCGAACAGACGGATAACTTCAGAGGCAATAGCAAGCTGCAACTTGGAGTCTCCGATGTGGGTATGGCTCCAGGCCTTCAGGGCGAGAGCTGTGTTGGAAAGTTTGGATTTGAAGCGAAGGAGTGGATGTGAAGGTGTGTCGCTGCTTTGCTGGCTCCAGGCTTGCAGGATGACCTCAGAGAAGCCTGGCATATTTCGCCAGAAGGATTCAAAGCAGAAGCGCCTGGGCTGCCGAGGCGCCCGCTCAGCGGTAAGCAGAAGGGGGGAGTGGTCGAAGGCGGAAAAAGAGAGCTGGAGCAGGGAGCAGGAGGGGAAGATCAGCTCCTAGTTAGTGTTGTAGAAGGCCCTGTCCAGTCTGACCTGGGTGGGGTTAGTCTGCTCGTTGCTCCAGGTGAACCTCCTCCCAGAGAGATGGATTTCCTTAAGTTGCGCGGCATCAAGGGCGGTGCGGAAGCGACTCATGATACGACGGTTCAGGTTGAGGTTTTTTTTGTCTGCGGCCTTGTAGATGAGGTTGAAATCGCCCAAGATGAGCCAGGGGCAGGCGAAGTGGTGTGCCACCATCCCCAACTCGAGCAAGAAAGCTTCTTTGTCGGCATCGGCGGTCGGGCCGTAGACGGAGCCCAACTGGTATTGCCGTCAGCATGAGTGACCCGGGCAGAGATAGAGTGGCAGAGAATGAGCGGGTCGGAGAGCTGGAGCAAGGAGTCATCCCAGAAAAGAAGGATGCCTCCCCTGGTGCCGATTGCAGGGAGTTGCAGGTAGCTACGCAGGCGGTGCCCGCAGATCTCCATGAGGGTTTGGTGGCAGGGGTCGGAAAGCTTGGACTCTTGGATTGCAAGGATGGAGGGGGAGTTGTCCTGAACCAAAGCGGCAACAACATCTCTTTTAGCGGCGGAGTTGAGACCACAGGCATTCCAGCAGAGGATCTTCATGGGGGAACACTTTTAGGGACACTGGACTTGGTGGTTAAAGGGAGACTGACGAAATAGAACGAACCGTGCGCAGGCGGGGATAACGAACAGGTGGTTGAAGATGTAAGACGACGGCCACACGCAGGTTGCACCCCGGATACAAATCGAACACGATAGCTGCGCGCAGGCGGTGACACGGACACCCCGGATACAAATCGAACACGATAGCCGCATGCAAGCGGTGACACGGACACAGGCCCACACGCAGGTGATGGCCCGGAAACAAGACGAACAGGAAAACCGCACACAGGCGGTGACACAGATAGAGGACCACACGCAGGTGGGAGACGGGTGACAAAGCTAAACGGACTAAACATCGAGGCGGCGAAACACTGAGAGGTGAGAGCGGTACGAGACTAGGCAATAGCCACGCACTCCTCACCCAAGTCCTGGCTAGCGGAAGCGAGGTCCAAGGCCGACTGAGACAGGCCGCACAAGTCAGCGACGGCGACGAGGGTGCTGTCGTCAATCTTGCCTGAGGAGAAGAGGGCCTGGAGCTAGGCAACGAGGTCATCCACCATCAGGACTGGTGCGATGCCCAACCTGCGGGCAAGAACGCCCTGCGCCCTACGGATCGCCGGGACAGAGGAAGTGCCCCCGGGAGCGAGGGCACGCGGCGCAGCGAGGCTACCGGGGAGCGGCGCGAGGCGCACGTGAGACGAGGGAGCGGGGGTTGGCCCGTTTGAAGCGCCCCCACCGAGGAGGCGGGCCCCACTAAAAGTGCCCGTTGGGAGAGCAGTGTGGGGCGCAGCGCGCTAGCGTCCGCATCTGCGACGACCAAGTCAGCGCTGACCGCGCTGACCACGCTGGCGGCCACGCCAGTAGCCTCACGCGCCGCGGGACGAAAGCAGGGGAAAGCATGGCCGGCGGCGGCGCCCGTGGACGGTGGCGAGAGCGGCTGAGCGAGCGCCGGCGAGGGAGCAGCTGAAGGCGTGGTGCGGCGGCGAGGTAAAGCGAACGGCAACCCGGCGCGGCGAGGTGGGGAAAGGCACGGGCGGAAGCAGCGAGGAGGTGAGCGTGAGCGGGAGGAGCTCGACCGCCGTGGACAAGGCGCGTCGGAGGAGGAGGAGGCAGTACGGCCGTGGTGCTTAGGCGGCGAACGCAAGCGGTGGCGTGCCCCACCAAGACCGGAGGAGGACCCGCCGAAGGGGTCGGAGGGTGCGGGGGCCTTGCCCAGGCGGTGTCGCAGGCGGGAGGCGACGTCGCGGGCGTGCGGGTAGCCCTCTTTGTCGTCGCCGTCGGCGTCGCCATCGTCCCGACGACGGCGCGGCTTGAAGAGGCTTCGGCAGGCAGCGGGCACGTCGGTGTAGATCGGCGGCGGCACGGAGTCTGGGTAGCCAAAGGCCCAGAAGTGAGGGACACCGGGCGCGACTCCGCTAACGCGTGCTGAGGCGGACGAGAGGTTCTGGACGAAGGTGACGTGGAGGATGAGTAGGTGGAGGGAGGCAGTGGGCGGGCGAGGATGAGGTGCGCCGGTGGCGCGCGCCGGCCCACGGTCACCGGCGCGGCGGGGCTCCATGTAGAGCGAAGGCTCGACGAGCTCGAGCTCGGCTTCAGACCCACGCCCGGAACGCGGAGGTGTCGAGGCGGAGACGAGTCGCTTCTTCGACGACATCGACGCGGCCGGCGTCGGCGAGAAGGTGGTCCACCACCTCCGCAGACCAGGCAGGGAGGGGAAGGCCCTCGATGAGGACAAGCACGAGGTATCGCACGGCAGCGGGCTGGCCACGGGCGTGAACGTCCCGCGGGAAGGCTTCGACGCGGAATTGCTGGCCGCGCGCGCGGAAGGAACGCCGCACCGCCAACCTCGCCTGCTCCGGCAACGTGAAGCGGCCGAGGAAGCGCATAGGGCCGAGCAGCGTGATGTTGATGTCGAAGGAAGGCACGTTGGTGTAGCGGCTGAGCTCGCCGGTGACGAAGTCAGGGTCAGGGTGTAGCCCGCCGACAATGGTGATGATGACGCACCGGCGATGAAGCTCTTCGGCGTCGTCAATCATGGCGGAATCCACCTCAACCGACAAGCGCACCGAAGACGGTCGCAGCACGGCGAGGGGGGAGCGGGTGGGCTGCACCATGGAAGGGAGGAAGGGGTTGGGTTGGAAGTGACGGTGGCGGAGAACGGCAGGGGCGGGGCGGCGACGGCTGCGGCAGTGTTGACGGTCCTTATTTTTAAAACTTTGTATACTTTCGACCGTCAACATATCTATAAAATAAAGGAATTCAAACTACATTGAGACTAACATTAATGAGTTCCACGAGTTTTTGTGTAGTCTCATGTTTTGCAGGCATGCACAAGGAAAGACGATTTATCGGCCGTATGCAAATCGGACGAAAGATGGAGTTTAAATTAAACATATTTTAAATAGTCATCAAATGATAAAATGGACTGCATCATGATGAAGAGCTCGTCAAGACGATCGAAATGCATATATTATTTGCTATATTTGAAGCTCGGATGAGGGAGAAATGAGCTCTGGAAGAGAATGAGCCTGACCGGACCAGACCAAGTCAGCCGACCCAAGCCAGGTCGGCCGGCCCATTCTTTTGGTCAATTTGCGTCGGTTTTTCTCCCACACGCTAAGGAACACACCTAGAGGCTGTCCCAACCATCCATGCAGGTCGGTTTTATCCAGAAAGTGGAGTAATCCTCAAGTTAAGCATAGGATTTCAAAGGAACCCAATGCTACCAGTCTCCAATTGCCAAACCGACTTGGAGAGATGATCTACACCATTGATGAAGCATCCCAGGCAAAATTGACGGCCAGATGATGAAAAGAGTGGGCCGGCCGACCCACCCCGGGGCTCGCCTTGGATTCTCCTTTGGAGGGGGGCTGTGTGACACTTGTCCCATGCCGTGGCACTCCCCCATTGGCTCGGAAACACTTTAAAAGGACCCCCTCGCCTCACTTTCACGGCACCACACTTCACTTCATCCACTTCACTTAGAGTTAATCTTTTGTTAGAGTAGATTAGTTGGGAGTTAGAGTCGAGTCGAGCTGAAGCCTCGGAGTTCCGAAAGTGTCTTCGGAAATTTGGGTAACGCTCTTGTATCCTTTCCTGTTTATCAAAAGTATTCAGTAAGACTACTTCATTCATTTTATATTGTGTTGAGCTTTATTTGAGATTGAGCATATCTACTATATGAGTTGTGTGGATTAGCCTTACCGGTAGCTTGTATTCGTCTGGAATCAGTTTAGCTTCTCACTCATATACTGATAGAGCCCAAGTATTGAATCTAGATCATCTTCCTAGGATCCGAGGAAGGTTGATTAGAAATAGTAGCAGACGTGGTGTCTGAGACTAGGACTAACTCGGTTTACACCCGGGCCCACGTATATGTGGTAGGTGGTAGGTGGTCACAGCCCTATCTATCCGTAGATACTAAGTATCTCGTGCGTAACCCACAGCGTCCGGCTTTGGACCAGTAGAGCCAAATCAGAACGATCATAACCATTCGGGATTCCAATTCAGGATAGCGGGTGGTAGTGAGTATCCGAGCTCCGACGACAAATATTAAGTGAACCACTGATCGTTATCATCCAAGCTCTCTCAATAAACTGAATCACACAACATTTACGAACTTATTAAACTCGTCTCGTTGTCCTCCCAATTATCTGCCTAGTTATCGTAGCATTCTACTGTGTGTGTGTGTCACCGGTCTATTTATCGTATCATATTTACGGTTTTACCCCTTAGCTAGCTGGTTGGTATCTTAATAATATAGATATTAGAATTATCTTTCTCCCTCGTTCCCTGTGGATTCGATACCTTGGAATACTTCTAGGTGAAAACTACAAGCGATATCCGTCCGCTTGCAGATTAATTTCTAAGAGCGTAAGAATCGCCAACAAACAGCGCGCCGCGGTGTGGCCGGAGCGGAGGCAGGCGAAGCAACGGACCGGGTCGCGGCAAGAGACGGCGCGGTGGTCTCTGGCGAGGCAACGGGCACATCTCCCTTTAAGGCCGCCGCGGGGGAGGTGGCTTGGAGAGAGGGCGCCGGAATTGAAGGCGGCACGGCTAGGAGGGGAGCGTCGCAGAGCACGCCGCCGCTTCCTCGAGCCGACCACATTCCACACCGGGGAAGAACACACGGCATTGGAGACGGGGCGCGGTGCAGGAGCTACAGGAAGGGAGTGAAGATGGGGCGCAGAGGGGGCGAGTTGAAGGCGGGGCGCAGAGGATGCCAGGCTGGCTACCTCCGCAGCTGCAGTAATGGTGGCGGCAGAGTCTCTCACCGAGAGGGGAAGGGGGTGGGTAATGGCTGCCAAAGGGGGGCGAGACGGCATGCTGGAAGAGGAATGAGCTGCGGGGGTGGGGGCGACGATGGCCGCGTAGGAGCTGGGCCGAGGACTGGGGCTGCGCGAGGGCTGCCAGCGCGAGGCCGGGCTGACCGGAGACGCCATGGCAAGGGGAGGCGCGCAGGCCGGAGCGGCGGAGCACTGGCGGCGGTGGTCGCTGTGGCCGGATTGGCACGCGGCGGAGCTCTCTTCCGCTGGAGCAGAGGCAGGCGAAGTATCCCTGGTTCTTTCGGCCGTTAATTTGTCTTGGTGTACAACACTGCAGAGGCCGGCGAGGTGGGCGTGTGCTACGGGACGGACGCCGAGAATCTGCCGGACCCAGCGTCGGTGGCGCAGCTGCTCTCGGATTGTATATCGAAAGATATCGGGTTTGGGGTACTGTGTTGAGCATTGGAATATAATTGCATATCAGGGGTATCGAGTCGGGATATCCAGTCGAATATTGAGAGTATTGAATTTAGGGGCAAAACGATTGAACAATTAATGACAAGATTTTCTTCGGCGTGCAAGCCAGTAACATGTAGCTAAGCTACATCTGGCACATAAGCCAGTACTGAGCAAGCCGAGGCAGACCCGTGAGATTACTACTTACTCGTGCATGCAAGCCAAGAAGCCACGATTTGCGAGGTCAAGCCAGGAACGATCCAGGCCGGGTGCGTGCCATCCAGTGATCCACGCGCGTCCGGCGTGCAAGCCACGATCGATCGAGCAGCCGAGCCACATGGGTCATGGGTGCAATCCACACTCCGCGCGAGACGCGCGCGGGAGGAAGTTTGCAGGTGATCCCGTTAGTTTATAATAAAAAGAAGGGGGATAATCCCTGGAGAGGTACAAAGTATCTTAAGGTATCAAGCGAGGGTAGTTCAAGCATTTACAAATCTGAAGGAGAAAAAAATGTTTTACAAACTGGACTATCACGCTTCGTTTGGATAACCCATAAACTCTAAAATAAGAAATTCCAACACATACAGTTGTGAAACCGGTGCAAATAACCACCTGGATTGGTTTTAAAGGTAGTATTGCCCACGTGTGAAAATACGTGGCGTTCTGGTAACAAAGCACAAATAAAAACAAAAATAAAATGCATGGGGCCAACTCATTTTCTACCATCTCTCCTACCTCTCCCTCTACCTCTACTTCAGATGCGCTAGGTTGTCTTTGTCCTTTGTCCCTTCTACTCGTGCTAAGGTGGTTCTCTCTCTCCATCGCTAGGCGTTAGCCATGTGAGTTGTGCTCTCAGCCATGGACGCAGATGACCGCGACAACATTTCGGTGGGCGGGAGCTTATATGCATGATATGGGGAGCATCCATGGACATGGTGATGCCACTAGCGGCGTCTATTTGAGTTATTTTGTGGTGGGTTGAGCTGTTGACATGCAGGCCGAAGCTTCAGGGAATGACCGGGGAAGGTTCTAGAGTCCTCTACCCGTAAGTGCTTGTAATTAGATCAAACTCGAGTGAACAGCTTGATTTTTGCATTTTAGTTATGACAACCGAAATTGTCGAAATAAACAGTTTGGAGCTCATGAGCGGCAGTTTCACAATTATATATGTTAACTTGACGAGGATTTGAAGATGATATCGTCCATTCTAGGAGCAAGAAGTATGTCCATTGCAAATTCAACTCGGCAGCAAGACGGCACTGAGACCATCGCACGGCCAAGGTTGAGGCAACAACGCCCTTGACAGTGTGCTGCCCGTGGTGACGAGTGATTAGGACGAGGCAGTAATGTGAAAGGCCGACCTGGAGGAGAAAACAATTTGTGAAATGTATCATTTCATCATAGTCATTAGATGTGAGATAATTCAACGATTCTGATTAATGATATCAGGAGGTACCAAATAGTACTAAAGGATGAGGAAACAGCTCATAAAAACTTAATATAAGAACGCTTTCTTACAACAGGAGATAAAGCAGTAAAGGAAAGGATGATTTTTGTACCACAGGTATATACACTACTGCGGATCGGGGCTTCACAAGCGGCCCATCACAAGCGGCTCGCTTTAACCCGCTTGCGACCCGATCGCCACAAGCGGTTCGTGGCCAACGGGTGGGAGGGTGGCGGGAAAGGGCATATGCAAGCGGTTCGTGATACAAACCGCTTGCAGAGATAGCACATTGTAAGCGGTTCATATCACCAACCGCTTGAAATACTCTATAAGCGGTTGGTGATACGAACCGCTTACAGTGTGCTATATCTGCAAGCGGTTTGTATCACGAACCGCTTGCATATGCTTTTTCCTTCCCGCCTAGTGCATTTAACCCCTTCTTCCTCCCCGAGCAGAGCTCGCGCAGTAGCACTGACGGGCCGAGCTGTTCATGCAGGGGAGGTGCTACCAAAATTTTTAATTGAGACTAATAGCTGCAAATTAAGATTTCCAAGGTAAGTAAACATGGTCTCAACATCATTTTCATATGGACATTGCTTATCTTTTTGCATTGGATGTGGAGAAATATTAAATAATCTTGTTTGAATTGAAAGGTGTTGTTTTGCTATAGCTCTCTCTCTCTTGATAATTTGAGGTAAGATGTAGATCTATTGGGGGTTTTAAGTCTTATATTAGTTTTGTATCCTTTTTTTGATGATGTCTAAGATGTTGAAATTAGTTGGTAGGGGTGATTATTTGTTTTAGAGAGCAAGATCTAGCTCTTGGTGCCTTAGCTAGCTCTCCCTTCTAGATCTTTTGAGGCAATGTGGTGATCTATATTGGATGGTTTTAGTTTCACATTAGTTTAAAATAGTAGGTAGGGTGATTATTTGAATTGCTATAGAGCTAAATAGATGAAGGTTTTTTGCTAGGTTGGTAATAATTTTTTTGTGTATGAAATGTAATTAAAAATATTTTTGAAAAAAGTTTTTTAATTTGTGAGATTTAGTTGGTTTAGCTATAAAAATCAAGAAAGTTTAGAGGTAATTAAAAAATATAACAATTAGTTATTTCGAGTTAAATATTTTAATTTGAAAAATATAATAAGTGTTCTTATTAATTTAATTGGTGCAGATGAACCGGCAATGGATGTATGCGGATCGTCGGACAAGGGAGTTCATCGATGGCGTGAATGCTTTTCTTGATGTCGTATTTCGAGACTTGCCTCCAGGAAGCTTCGTACGGTGTCCGTGCGTAGATTGCAGGAACGAGAAAGAGCACTCAATGCGAGGACGGATACAGGGCCACTTGTTGATGAGAGGTTTCATGCCGAACTATACATGTTGGACTCACCACGACGAAGTAGAGCATACCAGCATGGAAGACGAACAAGAAGCCGATGAAGAGGAAGTGACATATGATGGTATGCCGGACGCGACGACATACGAGGACGTAGAAGATACACAAGGTGATCAGTTTGGTGTGGATGATGACCTGGACCAGATGCTGCGTGACGCAGAGGGAGATATCACAGAGGACAAACAATATAGGAAGTACCAGGGATTGTTGGAGGACCAGAGAACTCTTTTGTACCCAAATTGTGGTAAGGGGCACAAGAAGCTACGCACCACACTGGAACTCATGCAATGGAAGGCTGTGAATGGTGTGTCAGATAAGGGTTTCGATGAGTTGCTGTCGCTCATAAAGAAGTTGCTCCCGGAAGATAACACCCTGCCAGAATCCACGTATCAAGCCAAACTGGTCCTGTGTCCCTTAGGATTGAAAGTACGAAAGATACATGCATGTCGCAACGACTGTGTCCTATATCGCGGTGAATATGCCGACTTGGATGCATGTCCAGTGTGCAAGGAACCCCGGTATAAGACGAAGCGTGACGATCCAGGTGAAGTAGATGGGGTGCGTGTGAAGAAGAGAGCACCGGCAAAAGCGTTGTGGTATTTTCCTCTGATTCCAAGGCTGGAGCGTATGTTTGCAAACAAAGCGCATGCGAAGATGATGCGTTGGCACAAAGAAGAGCGTAAGGTCGACGGAATGCTTAGGCATCCGGCAGATGGCTCGCAGTGGAGGATGGTCGATCGGAAGTACAAAGACTTCGCAGACGAGGTCAGAAACATAAGGTTCGGTTTGAGTACCGATGGGATGAATCCTTTCGGAGACATGAGCAGCAGCCATAGCACCTGGCCAGTCACACTATGTGTGTATAATATTCCTCCATGGTTATGCATGAAGAGAAAGTACATAATGATGCCGTTGTTGATCCAAGGCCCCAAGCAACCCGGAAATGATATCGATGTGTACCTCAAACCTTTGGTAGAAGATCTTCAAACGTTATGGAACGGTGTAAAGGTCTGGGACGAATACAAAAGGGAGTATTTCAACCTGCGTGCAATGTTATTTGTAACAATCAACGACTGGCCAGCGCTTGGTAACCTGTCTGGCCTAACTGGCAAAGGCTTCAAAGCGTGTGTGCAGTGTTTGGATCAAACCGATGGCACGTACATGAAAGGCTCTCGAAAGATGGTGTACATGGGGCATCGCAGGTTTCTTGTTCGGAGCCACGCGTTGCGGAAGAAACGCAGGGAATTTAACGGGGAGGAAGAACATCGTTCCCAGCCGAGGCATCGAAGTGGCAAGCAGGTGTTTGCTATGGTGAAGGATCTGAAGGTAGTTTTTGGAAAGGGTCCGGGAAGCAAATCTGTGCCGAATGATGAGGATGGCCATGCACCCATATGGAAGAAGAAGTCAATATTTTGGGACTTGCCTTACTGGGAAGATTTGGATGTTCGCCACTCACTGGACTTCATGCACATCACCAAGAACGTCTGTGTGAGCTTCCTAGGATATATAGATCTGTACGGGAAATCGAAAGATACAGTGAGTGCTCGGAACGACCTTGAAGTCCTGGGCATCAGGAAGGACCTACACCCTGAAAAAAGAGGTACGGAACAACTGTACCTACGGCCAGCGAGTTATACTCCAAGCAAAGAAGAGAAAAAAAGCGTGATAGAGTGTCTTAGCAGTGTGAAGGTCCCTTCGGGATACTCGTCGAACGTAAAGAGATTCGTAAATATGAAAGAGAACAAAATTGTACATATAAAATCCCATGACTGTCTTGTGCTGATGACACAGTTGCTCCCGGTGGTTTTAAGAGGTGTACTGCCCGAGTGGGTAAGGGGGACAATCACAAAGCTGTGTTCGTTTTTCAACGCTATTTCCCAGAAGGTCATCGATCCAAAAAAACTGGGTGAGCTGCAGGCTGACGTGGTACAAAGTGTGGTTAGCCTCGAGATGATCTTTCCTCCTGCCTTTTTTGATATCATGGTTCATCTCACTGTTCATCTAAGCAAAGAGATAGGTATTCTTGGGCCCGTGTATCTCCACAGCATGTTCCCTTTCGAGAGGTACATGAGCGTACTAAAGAAGTATGTACGTAACCGTTCTCGGCCAGAAGCATGCATTGCCGAGGGTTATGTGACAGAGGAGGTGGTCGAGTTCTGTGTGGACTACATTGATGATCTAGACCCCATCGGCGTCCCTATATCACGCCATGAGGGCAGGCTACGAGGTAAAGGGACACTTGGAAGAAAAGTACTTGCATGCAACGATCTTCAGACATTTAAGCAAGCACATTTCACTGTGTTGAAGCAATCGGCAGTGGCCGCCCCGTATGTCCTCCAACACAAGAATGCTCTACGTCTCCAGTTCCCAGAGAAGACTGATACGTGGATAACACTGAGACACATGGATTCTTTCGGCGCATGGTTACAAAACCATATCCTCAAGAGCAAGTCCAACAATGAACAGTTGCAACGCCTGGCTCGGGGACCATCCGTTGAAATAGTGAGATGGCAGGGGTACGAGATAAATGGTTACACATTCTACACGAGATCACAAGATAACAATAGCACAAACCAGAACAGCGGTGTCCGTATAGAAGCCGCCGACAATAGAGGCAGGGTGGACACATATTATGGATTCATAGAAGAGATATGGGAGCTCGACTATGGGCCTTTGAAGGTCCCATTGTTTAAGTGCCAATGGGTAAAACTAAACGCAGACGGCGTGAATGTCGACAAATACGGCATGACTACCGTCGACCTCGAAGAAGTCGGCTACTTGAGAGAACCATTTGTTCTCGCGAACGAGGTGAGACAGGTCTTCTACGTATTGGACATGTCAAGCAGACCAAAGAAGAATCAAATCAAAGACAAGAAGAAGGAACAGCCAAAGCGACACGTGGTTCTCCAAGGCAAACGAAGGATTGTCGGAGTAGAGGACGTTACTGACGAGGAAGAGTACGATCAGTTCGATGAGATCCCTCCATTTGCAGTAGATGTCGACATAAGCATTCTGGATGACACAGGCATGGATGCTCCGCACATACGCCGCGATCACGATGAAGGAAGAATTGTAAAGACAAAAAATGTAAATGATTAGGATGACTCTTATTATGTGGTCATATTAAATATATTATGTGGTAGATTCAACTATGTTATCATGTAATTGCATTTTTAAGAATTTATAAGGTGGAAGCAATATTTTTGGAAAGAATAATGGCCACATATTTAGAAATAAAAGTAAAGCCAAAAAATAATTTTTAGTTTTTTTGAAAAGAATAATGGCCTAAGTAAATATTACAAATGAAAGTAATGTAAAAAAAGTTTTTTTAGTTTTTTGGAAAAAATAATGGGCTAAGTACATATTTAGAAATGAAAGTAAAGCCAAAAAATATTTTTTAGTATTTTTGGAAAGAATAATGGCCACATATTTCGAAATGAAGGTAATGCCAAAAAATATTTTTTACTATTTTTGAAAAGAATAATGGGCCAAGTAAATATTAGAAATGAAAGTAATGTAAAAAAATAGTTTTTAGTATTTTTGGAACAAAATAATGGGCTCAAGCGGGAAAAATAAAAGGCAAGGGAAAAATAAAAGGCAAGGGGGCGCAAGCGGGGCTCGAACCCGCGACCAGCACGGGGAGCCCGCACTTAAACGCCACGCGCTAGCCAAGTGAGAGGAAGTCTTAGTTCAACATTACAAGGGCGCAAGACTTTCTTAAACGTTATCGATAGAGTGGTACGTCCCAGGGCCACTTCTACAAGCGGTTCGTCCTACCAACCGCTTGTAGAAGTGACCTCTACAAGCGGTTTTAATCACCAACCGCTTGAAGAGGCCCCTTTACTGTTTC
>SPJY01021785.1:5135376-5261269 GCA_005191435.1 Raddia distichophylla
CAATACAAAAGTTGTAGATAATTTCGAGACGCATCTTTTTCATGTAGACAAGTTTTTCATCCGAGCAACGTATGATTTTGTAAAAATTAATTTTGTCGCTGCCAGCTTTCGGGCCGACGTCACTATCCTCGGTAATTCGCTATTTGCGAGGTCTTATGTTTCGCAGATGAATTTTGGTTGAACACGAAAGTCGTAGATAATTTTGAGATGCATCGTTTTTGTATAAAAAACTTTTTCATTTGAGCTACGTATGAATTTATAAAAAATCATTTTGTCTACTGTTTTTGTTACTCGTGCCGTGCTCGGACCGGCCCGGCCCGAAGCCAGCCCACCGTTCTTTTGGGCGTTCCGGTCCTAGATTTTGGCACTCCGTGCCGGCCCGACACGGCCCGAAGTGCTGGCCGGCTGTGCCGGCCTGTTTTGCACCGGTCCGAGGCATGACGGGCCCGAGTCGTGCCGGCCCAGCACGGCCCAACTCCCACCACTACATGGGATGTCCAATCCTTGGGTGGAGGGAAGAGAGGAAGAGGGGGGAGGTGGTAAAGGAAGGGGAAGTATGAGGAGGAGAGAATGAGATGAGAAGAGAAGTTGGATAGAGAGAAGGAGAAGAAGTATGGGTTGGGGTTTGTATTTTAATTTGAGTACGTTCTCCCTCAAATTTTCATTTCCTCCTATTTAGATGATGAATTTTGATGTTTATAGAAGGCAATAGGTTTGAACAAGGTTTTTGACCTAGTTAGGTTTTGACCTTGGAATAAGGTTTGTTGACATAGTTAGGTTTTGACCTCGGTGAGAAAATTAAAAGACCAATCCGGAGTGCCTTGCAGAAAGATCTACTAGGTAGACACTCCACGAGGCTGGAGTAATTGGTTCCCACGGACAAGGTGTGTCATCGATGGATACGCAGCTACAAGAAACAAACATGTGCATTGCATTACATCGAATCGACGAGAATTGGACTGTAAGAAGTATGGAAATGACGGTTGTTTATTCTGCGTATATGGATTCGTGGATGAAATTCTGTCTTTTTCTTTATTTATAAATATGTTTTTATACATCTATTTTGTCGAGTATTTTTGAATAATCACTCTTGCTCTTATTTGGTTTCAAGGTAAACATTGATAGCGATATGCATGGGATGGGAATAGCACTTCTTTTTGGCACGAGAGCACAATTCACCATATCTTATCTAGATTTATTAAATTTGGTTACCTTTATAGTTGAAACAATGTTGAGAGAATAATTCAAAATAAGTGTCTAGTTGGAATTGTATTAATTAAGTTGCTATGGGTTGCTTTGGTACTTTTTTAATTGGTTTTTATCGTCGTTAAAGGTAAGATAGATGATTATTGGTCGTGATGGGTTCTCTTGAGATGGGGCTAATGCTTAGATTATGGAGAATTATTTGTGATTGAGATTGATTATATGGTGGAATCGTGATTAGTGCATTGTCTTTGCGTTGTAGGTTTAGAAAAAACAGGAGAGATGTTGAAATTTGTAATTTTTTTTAGAGTTAGTAGCATTTACAACCCCGATTAGGTTGGAATGCTACATTTTGAGATTATTTTTTAATGATAAAAAACGCAATACAAAAATAAATTAACCTATCGGAAATTTGATAATACTATGTTTTTTTATAATTTTTGGTATGTTTATACGATTTTAAAAGATAAGTTTTTGTCAGAAGAAAAAAGATGCTTGAACTGGGTCAGCATGCAGGTACTCGGGTTATGGAAGCTCAGGCTCCGGCCTCCATGGCCTCTTTGTAGGATTTTATTTTGGTTAAAACAATCTTGATTTTTTACTAGGCTATTCCCTCTGCCGCTGTCCTATCTTCTCTCTTATGCCGCACTCGTTGAACGTTGAAGGTCATCGATTGGGCCGGATAGGTGCAGCCCTAACAACCGAAAGGACGAGACTAGGGGCCCAACAAAGTTGGTGTCATGTTGACAATGCAACCAATCCAAATTTTAGTGGGCTTCTTAGTACACGCGAGGACATGGACTAGGTACTAGAGGTAGGGGGCGATAATCAAATTTTGATTTTAAGTTATTTTTCAAAAGTCAAACGCTCTAATATTTTATAGCCTTTTTTAAGATCTTGTTGGTTTCTCGCAAAGCTGTCAAATCCTTTTTTTTTGGCCTCTCAAAGCTCATTATCGAGAATCTACAGCTTATCAAATTATAATTAAAAGGCTATTTTTAGCTCAGAACAACACAATCGCAACCCAAGCATTCATCCTACTGCAAATGTCGGAAACATTTTTGGCAAAGAGAAATACTTTGGCCCTCGTGATCTTGCGGTGAAGTCTTACATGTAAGCAGGGGCGGAGCTTCCTTGGGGCCAAGGTGGGCCTTGGCCCCCCCAATAAAATGAAAACCAGTGTACTATTAGTTCAGCCCATTAGCTATGTTTGGGCTTTAATTGCTTGGGCTAGCAGGTTGGCCCCCCTGATACACAGGCCAAGCTCCGCCACTGCATGTAAGTGTATCGCGCTTGTTCAATATCTCGAACTTTTGTCCGTTTGCATTCTACCTCAAAACCATTATGACTTATTAAATGTTGGTTTGGTTGTCAATGTATCCACTAAACGTTGACATGTGGTTTGTGTCACCGCTAAATGTGGACTTGGTTGTGCATGTGTTAGTGCTAAAGGTTTGACATAGAGGTAACATATCATCTTCTTCCTCCCATCTATGATCTATCTATGTATCTCCCTCGCATCTCACCACTAGTCTCCCTGTCTCTACTCTGCCCCTCCTCCTTTGATGCACCAACCAGTCGCCTCCTCCCCAATCCCGGTAGGTATCATAGAGCATTAGGTATTGTCGAAAGCTAGATGTCATTGAAATACTATTAGGTATCATCAAAATATCATGTATCGTCAGGTCAAGTATCACCAAAGTATTAGCTTAGCATCAAAGTATCAAGTATTAAGTACCATCAAGTATCGGATAGGTATCATAAAAAATTAGTTACTTATCAAAAAATATTTGGTAGGTTCCATTGATATCATAGAGTACTAGATCGAGTATTGGGTTATAAGATTGGGAGTATATTTGGGTCGAGTATTAAAAGGTACCATCAAGTATCAGGTTGAGTATTAAAGGGCATCGTCAAATATGAAGGGTATCGGATTGTATATCGAAAGATATCGGGTTTGGGGTACTGTGTTGAGCATTGGAATATAATCACATATCAGGGGTATCGAGTCGGGATATCCAGTGGAATATTCAGAGCATTGAATTTAGGGGCAACCCGATGGAACAACTAATGACAAGATTTTCTTCGGCGTGCAAGCCCACATAGCTAAGCTACATCCGCGAGGTAGTATTTTCTTGCACATGTGAGCCAGTACTGAGCAAGCCGAGACAGGCCTGTGAGGTTACTTGTGCATGCAAGCCAAGAAGCCACGATTTGAGAGGTCAAACCAGGAACGATGGGCTGCCAGGAACGATCCAGGCCGGGCGCGTGCCATCCAGTGTTCTACGCGCGTCCGGCGTGCAAGCCACGAACGATCGAGCAGCCGAGCCACATGGGTCATGGGTGCAATCCACACTCCGCACGAGACGCGCGAGGGAGGAAGTTTGTAGGAGATCCCGTTAGTTACTAGTTTGGGAGTGACTCGGCGGCAGTCGCCTGGGTTGCTTCGTTGCAACCCAGGCGACGATTCCCACGCCCTCCTCTTCTTCTTCCTCGCGTTCGTCGCCTCCACCTTCTTCCTCGTGTCCATCGCCTCCACCGCCGTCTGGTGCTGCTCCGCGCTCCTCCCTCACCTCCCCCGCCGCCTCCGCCACCGCCCCGGCCAGCGGCGCCCTCGCCGCCGGCCACTCCGCCCCCAAATCCCACCTCCGCCGTGCCGCCCCGCCCACCCTAACCCGGCCGGCGCCTTGACCGCCCGCCACCGCCGCCCCAACCGCCTTCACCCCCTCCCCCGGCTCCGGCGGCGCCGTCGCCGCCTCCGCCGCCGCCCTAACTCCACCCCCCACCAGCCGCCGGGCCGCCGCCTCCCCGGCCATCCCTCTAAGCCCGGCGGCGACCTCGAACCCTAACCCGGCGCGGTGGAGAGGACAACGCCGGCGAGGAGGAAGATGGCGGCGGGGCGAGGAGGAAGAAGGCGACGGCGCAGGTGTGCACTCCCTCCTTTCTCTCTCCCCCTCTCGCTGCCTCCTCCCCCAAAATTGCTGGCAGGAGAAGTTGCCTGGGCGGCTTCGCTGCCGCCCAGGCGACTGCCAGGGAGCAAAACCGTATTAGTTTATAAAGGAAGGGGAATAATTCCTGGAGAGGTACAAAGTACCTTGAGGTATCAAGTGAGGGTACGTTAGTTAGTTCAAGCATTTGTAAATTTTAAGAAAAAATGTTTTGCACACTGAACTATCACGTTTCGTCTGCATAATCTATGAATTATGAAATAGGTGAGGGTTGTTCAAGCTTTTATAAATTTTAAGAGAAAATATATTTTACACACTGAATTATCACATTTCGCCTGCATAACCTCCAAACTATGAAACGGATATTCAAACCCACAAAACTATGAAATCGGTGCAAATAACCCCTTAGACCGGTTTCAAAGATGATATCGTCCACGTGTGAAGATATGTGGCATTCCAGTCACAAAGCACAGATAAAAATAAAAAATAAAATGTGTGGGGCCTACTCATCTTCTACCATCTCTCCTACCTCTCACTCTGCTTCTCTCTCTCCAACATTTCCTCCGAGTTGTCACATCTGGCCCTTCTACCAAGCTGCAAGCTTGCTTCCCAATCAGTGCCACCACCTCGCATATGCACCTCGTCTTAGTCGTCTGTCCATTCTACCTGTTCTAAGGTGGTTCTCTCTCTCCACCACTAGGCGTTAACCATGTGAGCCGTGCTCGCAGCAATGGCGGCGATGGCCGCGACAACAGTCCGGTAGGCTAGAGCTTGTGTGCATGATATGGGAAGCATCTATAGACATGGTGATGCTACTATTAGTCTCTATTTGTATTATTTAGTAGTGGGTTGAGGCGTTGAGCTCAGGGCCGTTCCTGGCAATTTGGAGGCCCGGGACAAAAATAAAAATAGGGGCCCTTATGTCAGTAATACATATACGATCTTTTTGATTTTATTAGATGCATGGCACTACAAACATGGCCACTAATTATAAATCACCCTTAAAATTTAGAAATATGTCATCTACACTTTAAAATGTGAGGAGAAAGTAGATGAATTTTGATGATCGAGTGCCGGTGGAAGGATGCAGCCTAATATGGTTAGAATGGTATCTTGAATTAGCTCATTAATGTACTCGTCCTTATTCATATGTGCAATGAAGTTGAAAATGTTGGGACTCATTGCTAGTGTGGATTAGTGTTTATAGGAAGTCAAAGGACAACAAGACAGAAAATGAATTTAAATTATTGAAACTAAAGCTAGAGTATAAATTGATGGCACGTATCGTACATTATTCCATTCATATCTAATTTAGGTCCTACTAAACATATCATTACAAAATTACGATGTTGTTGCAGAAATAGGTATTACAGATTTCTTTGAACAACAACTATAAGAGATTTTAAGGAGTCTAGCCATCGGTATACTTGGAGTTAATAAAGAAACAAAAACATGAGAAAACAAATGAATTAATGAATGAATAACGATATTTTTTATTTCTTATGTATATATAAATACATATATAAGCTACATGAATCGATATTTGGGGCCCCTGTTGTTCGGAGGCCCTGGGCGGTCGCCCCTCTCGCCCTCCCTCAAGAACGGCCCTGGTTGAGCTATTGACATGGAGGCCGAAGCTTCGGAGGCGGCACTGATTAATGGCAGCGGCAACCTAGGCCGAAATTGGCATGGGGAGATGACCGAGGAAGGTTCTAGAGTCCTCTCGGATATCTGTAAGTGCTTCTAATCAGATCAAACTCGAGTCAATAACTAGAATTTTGCATTTTAGCCATTCCAACCGAAATTGGGGAAACGACTTGGAGCTCATGAGCGGCAGTTTCACAATGATGGCAGCTTGACGAGGACCTGAAGATGGTATCGTCCATTCTGGGAACAAGAAGTATGCCCATTGCAAATGCAATTACACAGCAAGGCGGCACCAGGATCGTCGCACGACCAAGGTCTCGAGGCAACGACACCCTTAACGTTGTGCGTGTTGGTATACGTATATATATAATTAGATTAATCATTAGGGAGTAAAGTGTAAATGTTACACACTATATAAAGGAAGTTAGAAGAATAATCTGAACAAGAGTCCAGAGAATTGCCCAACCTTCTCTCACTCCCCATCCTGCTCATCCTGTTCATCCTCCTAAATCCTCCAAATATATCACGATGATATCAGAGCAGGTCATCTCGGGATTAACTCCATGAGGATTACACTGGATTCTACCTCGATTAAGCCCTCCCTGTGTGGATCTTTGGGCTATTAGATGAGAAATCAAGAATCAGCCTAGAAGCAGTTGGGTTCAATCCGAGAAGGTGGTGTTCTGTGTATCGCTAGGTACTCCTGTGCCGATCTACCTGGGTTGATTTGGGGATTAATCTGGTGAAATCTTCTTTGGTTTCTACCCCCCAAAGGTCCGAAATGTTCTTGGTTGAGCTGTCCCTTTGTTGGATGAGCTCATTGTAGGTTTATTAGAGGAGGAGGCTGATTGTGATAATGGAGTCAAGAAGAAACCAAATCTGACATGTGAGTCATTGGTGGAATTAGCCGGAGAAGAGGGCAGCAACAGTAGCAGAGTCGCGGGCTGCCTCCACCTTTTGGTTGATTTTCCATCCAGATCTTGCTCCTCCACTACAGAGTGCTTCAAATCTGTGCACTTGTTGATTCAGACTTGTGTGTCTGGAGTCTCCTTATTATTCTCTGGTTCTTTTTCTTTTCTTTGCAAGTCGGCTTAATCAACTCCAGCAAGGCCCTTGGTTGGAGAATGCTAAGGTGGTAGTGAACTGAATAATTGTGTGCTACGACTATCAAATTTCACCGCCATATTCTCACTTTAAGCAGCAATCTCTCTTGAGTCGGCTTTTCCCGAAAATTATGAGCAATGGCAGATTCAAGTGGAGAGAAATCCACTGATTCAGATATGGGAAAACTATATGAAATTTTTAGTAAACTTTTAGAACAGCAGCAGCATCAACATATGGTTCCTGAGATTGTCAAACAGTCACTTGAACCCAGTCCAGTGAAACTTCAGGACCAGGGAACTGCATTAGTTGGGCTCGTCATGCTCGACTAATTCTAAGCTCCCATGGGTATGAGGATCTACTAGTGGCTGAAAATAAGAAAGTTGATGCTCATGAGAAACAAGTCAATGATAGAGTGTTGATATGGCTATTAAGCATGGAGGCAACAATTAGGGAACAGGTGGAAACCATGGCCAGAGTTGTAGAGGTATGGTTAGCCTTGGAGACTCAATTTGCATGGAGATCAAATAAGATGCATGCCACTCGAATCATGCATGAACTGTTCAATCTAAAACAAGGATTGAAATCTATAAGTGAATACGTAGGAGAGATGAAGAAATTGTATAGAGATCTGTATTTTTTTTCAACCTTTCGAAGCTAAGGACAAAGAGGACTTAGCTATTCATAAGAAATGGTTCAAATCATTTGTGATCAAGCTATTCTTGGATGGATTGCATCCAAAATTTGATCTACGTCGACAAATGATTTTCTCCAAGACAGAATGGCCTAGTCTAGAGGATGTGATCTCTAGTGTGATGGAGGAAGAGACTAGGCTTGCTTAGGAGAGCAGTGAGAGCTTAAGAAATGTAGAAGCCATTGCTGCCGTATCCAAAGGACCTTCGGAAAACCAAGATAAGAGTAAGCTCTTTTGTGATCATTGCAAAAGGAAAGATCATATCAAGGAGAAGTGCTTTAAGCTGCATGGCTATCACCTGGAAGGAAAAGGGGTGGTTTCAGGCCAGGGGGACCATTGCTCAAAGGATGGAGTCAAACCAACTTCACTACACATGCAAAAGAAGTTCCTATGGCAAACCAAGAAGCTCTTGAGAAGTTCGAATCCAAGCTCAAACTCTCCGAGAGCTCTACATCCACCCATGATTCCTCGAAGGTTGTCTCCAGTTATCATGTTTCCTCACAAGGTATCGGCTCTCATGCAAAAATTCCATCTCTAACCAAACTAAAACCTTAGATTCTTGATAGTTGATACAGGAGCTACTAATCATATGACAGGATCCTCTAACCTATTTACTTCTTATACCCCATGCTCAGGTAAGAACAGGGTTCATGTAGCTGATGGATCCACAGTTCCTATTACAGGACGTGGATATATCCGGTGCACTAATTAATTGTTCTTATCACCAGTCCTTCATGTACCTAATTTTCCTGTTAATCTTCTATCCATAAGCTCTTTGGACTGGGACCGTGCGTGATGGACTCTATTATCTTGATGATGGAAGTGATGAAGTTGCTTTGACAATTTGTATGTCCCCGGGCAGGAGTTATTACCCTACCACCGTAGGCTTGAACATCTTTCTTTTGCTGCACTATCTCACATTTATCCCTTACTTTTAAAGTTATGCTCTAAAGAATCTCTTGTATGTGATGCCCATGAGCTAGCCAAACATACAAGAGGTGTCCATCCTAGTCGAGGTTTGAGAAACAATATTTCTTTTGTGATGATTCACACTGATGTTTGGGGACCTTATGAAGTTAACTCTATTTCTAGGCATAGATGGTTTGTCACTTTTATTGACCGTTATAGTCGTTACGCTTGCCTTTATTTGCTAAAATATAAAAATGATGTTGCTTTTGTCTTTAAGAACCTTTACTCTCTTATTAAAAATCAATTTGGAACAACAATTAAATGTATTCGGTCTGATAAAGGTACAGAGTATGTTAACCAAGAGCTAGGTTATTTTCTAATTTCTAATGGTATTAGTCATCAAACTACTTGTGCTGATACTACTGAACAAAATGGTGTAACAGAAAAAAAAATAGGCATTTACTTGAAATTGCTCGTTCATTAATGTTTACAATAAATGTTCCAAAATTTTATGGGGAGAGGCAATTAAAACTGCAACATATTTAATAAACCGTATGCCTCTTCATGTTCTAAAACATAAGACTCATGCTGAGTGTCTTTTAGAAAATAATGATTTTATCGTTATTTTTGTGCAAAATTTCATAATTTTTGGATAGCTTTTGCTATTTTAAATAAACCCTACAAAGTGCTATCACACCTGAAATAACAGATTTCGGGGCTTAATTAGCAAATCTGCCGTGGGCTTCTTTTGGGCCAAACGTGGCTGGACTGAGGACGTAAAACCTTTGCTGAAAGAGTATTTCAAACATTATGTTTCCACTTATTAGCTTGTGGGGCTGATGGCCCACCTGTCGGCCACAAAAACCTCACACCAGCCCGACCCCACCTGCCAGCCATTCAATCCCTCCATCCACTGTTCATCCAGAGAACGCTCGTGTCGGCCATGGGAGCTCGGCAAAGCTCGGCTCGCCGGAGCTAGGGGGCACGACGGCTTGGGGGCTATGGAAAAATGAAACGGGCTCGCTGAGGCGCCTCCATAGGTACACACGGCACAGCTCGAGGTGACCTATTGTGGTGGCGCGACGAGCAGCGGCAGTATAACTAGCCGGCGAGGCAGTGGTCCTAGCCACGGGCGGGATATCTACAAACTAATGCGAAAATTTTTACTGTTTGCCCATAAAAAATTCTGCAAATAAAAAAACGCCCAAGCTTTACGCGCAATTTGAAAAATACCCCTAGGCGCTCCAGGCGAAGACGGCATAAGAGGTATGGGCGCTCCGGCCGACAGCGCCAAAAGGGTAGGCGCCCCTGCCCAAGGCGCCAAGGGTCAGGGCGCTCCCGGCAAGAGCGCCAAGCCGCCACTCCCCTGAACGCCCGTAGTAAGCCAACGCCCGAACTGTACTTAGGCGTTGTTCTTTTCAGCGTATCGTATCGTTGGCGTATTATTGTAGCAAATTTGATAGCCCTCGAAAAAAGGTCAAAGGTTATTAAAAAATAATAAAAAAATAGTTTTAAGATCTTTGGAAGGACTACTAAAAGATACGAAAAAATCGTTACAAATTATCACAACATATAGGCTATATAAAAATAACAAAATTTGCTACAGTAATACGCAACAATACGTAACGCTGAAAAGAACAGGGCCTAGCCAACCACCGTACATAGCCAACCGTATTAGCCAACCTGTTCATTTGTTTTTTTTTTTTCTCACTAATTTTTATATCAATCTCATATAGCGTCCAAATTACATGAAACAAACTTTACAATTCATGTAAAATCTAAACCAATCTATTTTTATAATCTATATATATATTTGATTTTTATATTCACCTGTTTTTTTAATTTATAATCCAATTTTTTTGTTCATTTGATGTTTTATTAATGTGAAAGAGATGGGTAGGGTGTGTTTGGTTCATGGCTAGGATGCAAATGGATTGGATACAAGCGGATAGTGCCCGTCCCGTATCCTAACACGTATTTTTTCTAGATACGAATTCATATATGAATATGCCGGATATGGATCCCGGATACAGATACAAGGCGAATATAGATCGGTCATGGGTTGAGATCGAATAAACAATTGGATATTTTATATAAAAAATGCATAGAACATAATTGTGTACTATTGTGTAAACTATAACATAATTATTTACTAATACATAAAAAATACATAAAATATGTATGTAAAATATATATAAAATATGCTACCATAGAACATAATTATTTACTACCGTGTAAAATATCCGATTGTTTATCCGATCTCAACCCATGACCGATCTGTATTCGCCTTGTATTTGTATCCGGGATCCATAACCGGCATATTCACATATGAATTCGTATCTAGGAAAAATGGATTGGTTAGGATTTTATATGAATTATAAAATTTGTTTCAAGTAATTTGGACGCTATATGAGATTGATATAAAAATTAGTGAGAAAAATATCAAATGAATATAGATAGATTATAAAAATGGATTGGTTAGGATTTTATATAAATTATAAAATTTGTTTTATGTAATTTGGACACTATATGAGATTGATATAAAAATTATAAGTACTACTGCTGGCTTACGTACATACTAGTGCTGGTTATGTAAGTAGAGGTGCTGGCCTAATTGCTACGGGCGTACAAATCAAATTAACTGTACATTGGATTTATTATAAATTCAAGTCTCTTAATCACATTAAATCAAATTAACTGTACATGACTAGGAATTAAGTGGGAACTGATCCATGCACACATGAATTAACTGGCCGAGGGCATGGTACGTAACCAGCATGCACGGATCCATGCACGGATGGTACGTAGTTAGCATGCACGCTCGCCCTGGCCGCCGGTTACCTAGGCGCTACCGTCGGGAGCGCCTGCTACCTTGGCGCCCATGTCCAGGGCGCCTAGCCCCTGGCGCCCCCGACTGGGGCGCTCTGGCTCTTATGCCGCCTTCGTCCAGAGCGCCTAGGGGTATTTTTGAAATTGAGTACTCCCTCCGTTCTGAAATATAAGGCATATAATTTTTTTATGAAGTCAACAAACGTAAATTTTGACCATTAATTTCTTTCATATTATATCATCAACAACTACAAAATTAACATCATATCAAAGTACATTTAAATAAGAATCTAATTATATCACATACATAACATTGAACATATATGTTCCTAGCATAGTTATTGGTCAAACGTTTTAAACATTGACTTTTTAAAATTCATGCATGCCTTACATTTTAGAACGGAGGGAGTATAAAGTATGGATATTTTTTTATTTGCGGATTTTTTTTAGGGCAAATAGTAAATATTTTCAACTAATGCATGTAGGAGCTCTAGGGGATTACGAAGATGCTCAACGAACCGAAGAGCATGCGCGAGGCGTGGGGAAGATGTTCGTCGGCGTAGACAGTAGTGGTGCTCGAAACTGGGCTACACGGACGGACGGGGAGCTCCGGTGTCGCCGTGTTACAATTGGTTGAGGGGAAAAATTAGTGAGGTCAGGGAGCAGCTCAGGGGAAAAGGAAATGCCGCGGAGCTCCCTAATTTGAAGAAGTCGAGCTCGGTGGGATTTGGGGAATTTTGGGGTTTTCTTGGTAAAAGCTCCTAGCGCGGGCATGGGGCTGGGCCTTGGTTATAGGGTTTCACGCGGAGCGGCGGGGGAGTCTCGGGCGAGCTCAAGGCAGCAAGGCGCGGCGGCGCGCGGCGCGCGGCGGGAGCAGAGGCAGAGCAGAGTAGGGCAGATGGCCACGTGGGAAAGAGGTGAGACCGTGAGAGAGCTGCCTGCAAGGTGTTCGGTAAAATGTCCATGAGAGGAGGAAGAGAGAAGTATGATTTTTGATTTGCACTTCAAATTTTATATTTGGTTTTAAATTGATCCAATTGGTTCAAATTTTTCACTAATTTATTCCTAACCCAAAATTTGGGTGTTACACGCAGAGCAGCGGTATAAACTAACTCGCGCGCGGCCGAAGTCGCAGTTGCTGCCACCACGTCTGGACGAGCTCGTGGCTGAACGCAGGGACGACTGACGACGATATGGACGGGCTCACTGCGGCGGCTGCGACGCCGGGACAGACGCATGGCCCGGGGCAAGGACAGGATCGCAGCGGCAGCCGGCAGCATAAGGCGCACGATGTGGCCTGGCGGCGCGGTGCGGGCGTGCGGCCGGCAACATCGAAGAAAGTCTTACATAACAATCGAGCACAAGCAGCGGCGGTGCAACGCACGCGGCGGTGGCATCACGTGTTGTGAGGGTGGTGGCGGCGTCGCGCATGAGCACGAGCGGCGGCGACGTACGCGGCGCACAAGCAATGATGGCGGCATAGCCCGCACGCGCACCGGTGTCGATGCACACAAGCGGCGGCTCGCAACGGGCCTTAACGGCGGCACACACGAGCACGAGCGGCGGTGGCAGGGCGCACGCGCGGCGTCGACGGCGTCGGCGGCAACCCACACAAGCGGAGAGCGGTGTCTGAGAACGAGCGGCGATGCACACGAGGACGATGTGCACGAACAACGACGGCGATGGGTGTGCGCGACGGCGGCACAACGCACGAGCACGACAGAGGCGGCGATCGGCACGGCCACGGGCACACGCGGTGGTGCCGACAGTGCGCTTGAGCGGCATGGTGGTGTGCGATGATCGGTGGCGGTTCGTTCGACAGGTGACGGCGGAAGCAACTGTGCTTACACTGAGCTGAGGGTATTAAAGAAAAAAGGAATAGGAAGGCTATGAAATCACGTATGTGTCCGTAGTACCGTGAGGTAATGCAAAAATTAGAGAAAGGTGCCAATTTTTATCGTAGTACGTCATCAGATTTAAGATAATTAATTGTATTGATTCGAAATATATACCAAACGGTACCAAAGGATGATAAAACAGCTCGCAAAAGAAGTGATGCTCCATTTCGTAGGTACGGTTTTCCCTTCCGTCGGACAAATCGACAAGCACGGCCGACTCTCACTTATAATAAAACATCTTTTTACCCTATATATGTCACCCTAATATCCTTGTAGACCGAAAAGTACAGAACCTTGGGGTTCCAATTCTTTAAGGGCAGATCAGCAATGTAATCGCCGAAACCGGCTGGCTTAGTGAAGTGTGCTATGCAAACAACAAGGGTCAGCCTCAGCTAGCCCACCTGTCATATGTGTTGGCTAGGTACGTCGTCTATCCAAGGCAGACGTGGAACCGGGATGAAAATGGCCGGGTTCACCGCTGTTAAGCATAGCTCACTGCTATATTATTACGTAAAAAAAGTGTTCCTATATAAGTAGCGCGCATATATGACCAAATCTTAACTAAATTTTGTTTCGGACCTAGTGCTTGTTCACCGCCCTTGGATGACCTGCTCGATCACTAGTCGAAGGGAGTAGCCGCTAGGCTTTGCATGCTGGCTCAAAATCATATTCTCGTATAAAAAAACACTAAAATTCTGCAAGTGTTTAACCAAAAGGCGTCAACAGAAAAGGAGTTGAAGTCAATTATTCAACAATGTGCACGTATGTACAATAAGTGTTAGAAAAACAGGGTGTCGATACTAAATCCAAAGAACACCGGAGACACGATATTTGTTACCGCTGTTCAATATTCGCATACATCTACGGAGCCATGGCGGACCGTCCATGAGGGTTGGTGGGGCTGAGCCTAAAATTTCAGAGCTTATTTGTACCTAGCGAAAGTAAAGAGCAAATTTTTTATATTTTGGCCTATAAGTGGGGCAGATAGGTGACCATTAATTGTTGATAATTTAACTATTAAATGGATATGATCCTGAACTATTGTGTTTATTATTGTTATATATGTTCCTATAGTTTAACTAGTTTACAGTGTATTTGACCAACGATAGACAAAGAAGATTTTAATCTTGCCCCATCTACATTTTCATCTTGTCCGCTACTGTATGGAGCTACGATTATAATCACTCATCCCCATCAACAGTAAATAGTCAATCATGTTACACTCTTCTCTCTCTCTCTCCTCATGATGATCATCCAAACCAACACTATAATCATCTCTTGCATTGGATTGGAGACAGCTCAACTCTCTATGCACACCCTCTCTCCTCCAGTCATTATCTATCCTACATGGCAAACCTTATAGATGACTTAGAGACAGCTGATATGTACCATTGTACATGCTCTTATAAGAATGTCAATCACATGCACTAATGCGGTAGCGGCTCCATTTATGGCTCTAGCAGACGACAACTAGGATTACCATGGATACCAACAAAGCTCAAGATTCTACCCAACCCAATCCGACCCAACACAACATCTCGACCATATTCATTAATTGAATGAAGGGCTCTATGTACATCTAACTTCCTGCCGTCAATTCAGTAATCCTTAGCTAGGACTTTCCCCACAGTGAAAGAACACTTACATTTTCGCTGGGTCTACTTCTTGAAGTCGTTCATTGTTGTGTGAGTGTTGGTGGTGTTTCCCTCCTCCCCTACCTTGTATCTCTCTCCTGTTCGGCTTTTGCTTTGGTTGTATAGCAGTGGGGCTGCTTTCCTTCTTTCTACTCTGTAGGCGTTGTTCCCGGCGATGGCCGGAGATGTGTCTGGCTTTGGCCAGGGTTGCAGCGGAGTGCTGCGGTTGTACCCCGGTGTTTGCACGGGTTTGGTATTTTGTTTTCTCCTGCTATTTAATGAAATAGGTCGGCAGTTCTCCTGCCCCTCTTTCAAAAAAAAACCATCAGCTGATCCCAATTCCCAACAAGCCCTCCACCTAACTGCAAGCAATCCAAAGTAACACCAGTAGAAAACAAAGGAAACAAAACAAGACAAACATACAACGACGAGCCCCCAAACAAACTAGAAACAAAATCAGCTGAAATTCCAATGAAGGCTTCCCCCTCTTTACAAATGGCCGCTCTCTCTCTCTCTCTCTGACTCTGTCCTTCTTCCCCTCCGACCCTTGACCTCCAAAGCCAAGAAACGCATCAAGCTCAGTTGCATCTCTGCTTCCCCGGAAAGCGATTCGTTAGCTAGGATCCGCACGAGATCATGAAGCGGAAGGCCGCCGCCGGCATCTGTTGTGGCGCGCTGCTCGCCGCAGCCATCGTTCTCGCCGCGACCTTCGTCGCGCTCTACTTCACGGTGTTCCGGCCGCGGACGCCTCGCGTGGTGGCGACGGTGGTGAGGACGAACGTCGCCTACTTCAGGCTGCTTCCGACGCCGGCGCTCAACCTGAGCTTCGACGTGGAGGTCAGCGTGGAGAACCCGAACTACGCGTCGTTCCGGTACGGCGAGGTGGGCACGACGGTGGCGTACCACGGCGCCGCCGTCGGGCTGTCGGTGGTGCCGCCGGGGGCGATCGGCGCGCGGGCGACGGACACGGTGGCGGCGACGGTGGTGGTGGACGCCGTGAAGGTCATGGCCAGCCCCTACTTCCCGCCGGAGGGGCTCGTCGGGGTCTTGCCGTTCACCACGAGGACGGCCGTCGCCGGGGAGGCCGTGGTGCTGGGCAGGATCAAGATCCGCGCGAGCTCCGTGGTGGCGTGCAACGTCACCGCCTACCCGATCAGCAGGCGCCAGAGCACCCCGCCGCAATGCGCCTCTACGGTTCATATTGGATAGCTAGACTGAGGGGCATCGTCCTAGTTAACATAGAGAGCGAAAGTTTTTCACTGTCTAAAAAGAGATCCCATTATGATTATGAATCGAACGTCCGATCGGGAAAAAAAATTTCAGACGCTTGTTTGAAAATATACATTTTGTTCCAAACATACACAGTGTAATGTTGTAACATAGATATATATAATGTACCAATGCAACATTTAGATACGCTTGTTAGAACATAATGTTCCGTTAATGAAACATGCAACATGGAGTTATTAAAAAAGCAAACAACTGTTGGAACATGTCAATAAAACTACTAGGACATGAAAAAGGCCGATGAAACATGGTAAAATATCCAATGGAATGGAACATGTTGAAATATAGTTGATCCGTGTTAGAATATGTTAAAAGAATTGTCGAAACATGCTAAAAAAAAAAATACTAGAACATACTATAGGAAAGGGATCAGTGTTGTCAGCTGAAATTTATGTGTCGGCGGCTTAACTCCAAACCGAAGACATATATACTCTCTGGCACGATGACTAGTCAGCTAAAACTACCTGTATTGGTGGCTAGCAAGCGGCTGCCGACACAGGCCACAATGACATATCTTGTGGGTAGAATTATGGATAGATGATTTTAGTAGTTCTTTGGATGCTTAATTGAGTATTGTAATATTTGTTGTAATTTGATGAAGTTGTGTGATAGTTGCTTGAGAGTAGAAGCATTGTTGCATCGTATTGCATATGAGATAGAATATGAGATAGAACAATGTGAAAGTCATATAACTAATCATGTGTGTGGTCGGTGATTTTTATCAATTATCTATTTTGATTTTCTAAATATATGTGTCCATATGATTTTTTTCTTCGTGTTTCATGGTCAAAATGTTTGTTTTTGTCAATTTTAAATTGCATGTCCACGGGTAAGACTAAATTGTACTTGTTAATAGTGTCCAACTCTACTATAGTTCCAAACGCGCGCTGGCCCATTCGTTGTATTGTCACTGATAGTTCGATGAGATTTATTGGAGCCAGCGCTGCAGCGCATGTTCCGCTCTCGCACCCGGCTCGCTCGGTTCACTACTCACAGCTCGGAGCATATATAGAAGGCAAGGTTGGGGAAGGACGCCGATGGCGCTAGGGATTTGAGGAGGGTGTGGCGATTGGGGAATTACAAGGAAAGACGAGCAGGGGGAAAGACCTTGCGGGCTGCGAGATGTGACGAGCCGAGCTGTGAGTAGCGAACCGAGCGATATGGAATCCAAAGAGAGGTATGAAGTATGATGCATAACAGCTGCAGCCTGACATGCAGATGTTGCATAATTATGAATCTGAAAGGAGCCATTATATTTGTCTCATCACATTAACAAATTCACTAATTACAGATTATGTCCAAACAACAAAAAAGGGGGAAAAGAGTAACTGAAATTGACATGCTATTTCCCACTTACATAACGCCCTTGCAAGCCCACAGTTTTAGCACTGTGTCAAGTGTCAATGCCAGCACTATTAACCTATCAAGAAACGCCAATATTTTTTTTTCTCCTCCCTCTTGCTTCCCAGAATCCCAACAGCCTAGCATGGCAAGGATCAACAAGAAGCTCGCCGTGATATGCTGCCGCGCCGTGCTCGCCGTCGTCCTCCTGCTCGGCGTCGCGGCCGTCGTGCTCTACCTCACCTTGCTCCAGCCACCGCGGGTGGTGGCGGCGTCGGTGGACACGCAGCTCAGCGCCTACAGCGTCCGCCCGCCGGAGCTCAACCTCTCGCTCGCCGTCGAGGTCACGTTGCACAACCCGAACCACGCGGCGTTCAAGTACGGCGAGGTGGTCACGGCGGTGGCGTACCACGGGACGCCGGTGGGGCGGGCGGCGGCGCCGCCGGGGAAGGTCCCGGCGCGGTCGACGAGGACGGTTGGGGCGCGCGTGCAGGTGGACGCCGCTAGGGTCATCATGGACAGGCTCTACGTCGACGACGTCGACGCCGGCACGTTGCCGTTCGAGGCGGCGACGGCGGTGGGCGGGAAGACGGAACCCTGCGAAATGGCTCATCCCTGTCTTTTTGGGAGGATCGCTGGCTCTTCGGTTGCACCCCTAGGGATTTAGCTCCACGGCTCTTCGCAGCAACGACAAAGAGAACCAGATCAGTGCGAGACGCCCTTTCCAACAATAACTGGCTTCTCGACCTTCGAAGAAACTTGCTACCCCACATGGCCCCCGAGCTCTTTGTGCTACACGCCAGATTATCCCACGTCACCCTACCCAAGGGAGAGCCGGACCAGCGAACTTGGCGGTTCTCGCAAGACGGTTCTTTTTCCGTGCGCTCAGCTTACCGGTTGTAGTTCTCTGGGCGTTGCCCTGCCCCCGCTCTGCTTAGAGTTTGGAAGCTCTGGGCGCCGTCCAAATACAAATTCTTCCTTTGGCTTCTTCTGCAGAATCGAATCCTAACCGCAGATGTTCTACAACGACGGCAACTCCCCAACTCCTATTTCTGCCCCCTTTGCCGAAGAAACTTGGAGACTCCGGAACACCTTTTTCTGGATTGCGAATTCAGCACATTCGTCTAGAGTAGGCTCGCTGCGCTCTTCAACATCCCCGTACTCAATCCGGGCACGTGGGGAGAGGTCTGCCTCAACGCTTGGTGGGAGAACATTACCCTGCAATCGGAAAGGAGTCATCTCGATCATCTCTGCCACCATTTGGCACCTTTGGATCGAGCGAAACAACCGCATCTTTCGGTCGGAAGAGAAGCCTCGCCCCCTCTTCCTCCAGCTCCTGACTGACGAGCTGCAGCGAGGCAGTTGGTGCCAATTTAGTTTCCCTGTAATTAAACGTAGCTTGCTCTTCTATTCCCCTGGGGGGAGGGGTAATCCCCCACACTCCGTAAAACTTCTTCCTTTTGATCAATAGATGGCAGCTCTCCTGCCCTCTGCTAAAAAAAAAAATATCATACGGTATGCAATTTGTACGAAATAAATTTTGTAATTCATCTAAAATCATAAAGAACCCATATTTGAAACTTTTGCATTTTTCAATTTTTATGATTTTTTTGAATTTTAAAAATTCAAAAAATCAAAAAATTGAAGAATTTTGAAAATGGGTTGTTTAGGATTTTAGATGAATTACAAAATTTGTTTCGTACAAATTGAACATCGTATGACATATTTATAGAAGTTATAATTTGTTTTCAGATCAAAATACACACCGTGTATTTATATTTGCTACTGCAGGAGATCCCAATTGCAATGGCAAGGGAACGAACGGCCAAGCGCACGTTGCCCGCAGCCACCTCCAACGCGCGTTGGACCGCCCACCCATGCATGGTACCAAAGAAGGCATGAAGTATGATGCATAACAGCTGCAGCCTGACATGCAGATGTTGCTTAATTATGAATCTTAAAGGAGCCATTATATTTGTCTCGTCACATTTATTCATTCACTAATTACAGATTATGTCCAAACAACAAAAAAGGTGGAAAAGAGTAACTGAAATCGACATGTTATTTCCCACTTACATAACGCCCTTGCAAGCCCACAGTTTTAGCACTGTGTCAAGTGTCAATGCCAGCACTATTAACCTATCAAGAAACGCCAATATTTTTTTTTCTCCTCCCTCTTGCTTCCCAGAATCCCAACAGCCTAGCATGGCAAGGATCAACAAGAAGCTCGCCGTGATATGCTGCCGCGCCGTGCTCGCCGTCGTCCTCCTGCTCGGCGTCGCGGCCGTCGTGCTCTACCTCACCTTGCTCCAGCCACCGCGGGTGGTGGCGGCGTCGGTGGACACGCAGCTCAGCGCCTACAGCGTCCGCCCGCCGGAGCTCAACCTCTCGCTCGCCGTCGAGGTCACGTTGCACAACCCGAACCACGCGGCGTTCAAGTACGGCGACGTGGTCACGGCGGTGGCGTACCACGGGACGCCGGTGGGGCGGGCGGCGGCGCCGCCGGGGAAGGTCCCGGCGCGGTCGACGAGGACGGTTGGGGCGCGCGTGCAGGTGGACGCCGCTAGGGTCATCATGGACAGGCTCTACGTCGACGACGTCGACGCCGGCACGTTGCCGTTCGAGGCGGCGACGGCGGTGGGCGGGAAGACGGCGTTGCTCAAGGTGAGCGCGGAGGCCGAGGTGGCGTGCAGCGTCGTCCTGTACCCATTCAAGAGGGAGAGCGGCGCGCTATGCACCTCCGCGGTTCATGTGAACTGATGCTCGCACGCAGTTTTTTTATATATATAAAATTGAACCATTAGTTCTCAAACTTGTCCCGTCTATGTAAATAAATTCGTAAGTACTGAGACCGCTTATATAGGTACCTAAACTTACGAAACCGTTGCAATGAAGTCCATAGGCTGGTTTTTAGGCTATTTTGGTGATGTGAACTGTCATGTCAGCACGTATGTGACATTTTTATTTTTCTTTTTTATTTTTAATGTGGGATATACTTGTCATCTCTCCCCCTCTCACCTCTCTACCTCTCCTCGCATGCACGTACGCGAGAGCTCCCACGTCAAAAATAAGAAAGAAAAAAATAACACGTAGGTGATGATATGGCAGTCCACATTACCAAAACAGACTAAAATCAGCCTATGGACCTAATTGCAATAGTTTCGTAAGTTTGGACAATTAAATAAGCGATTTTGATACTTACGGATTTATGTGCACAGACGGGACAAATTTGGAGACTAATGGTGCAATTTTGTTTTTTTCAAGGAGATTCGAATGTACAGAGATAATAATTTGAACATAGTCAACTGGTTCGAGATATATATAATGTACTGCCGAAAATATATATGAGTATACTACGTTATTAGAATATTTGGTTGTCTTATTCAACGGCAGCAACGAAGGATAGAATAAAATTATGATATAAAGAATTAAACAATTTCCCAAATACTTTCTTACGTACATACGCAGATCAGTAGGTGAGATCTATAATAAATCATGTATCCATGTCAATTATAAATATGTTACCTTTGTTGGTAGCCTTCGATTTTATGCATAAGGCATATAGTTTAGCGATCTTGTTTAAAAAATACAAAACGTGCATATGAAATTATTATTTTTTCCTTGTCTACCTTTTTTTATTATCCAATTCTCTTCCATGTATTTATAAACAACTCTCTCATATAATGTTCTCTCTCATTTTTTAAAAACATTTATGATATAGGTACTACAATTAATTTTCTCTTGATTTCATGATCTCAATTATAAATATGTTACCTTCGTTGGTAGCCTTCGTTTTTATGCATAAGGCATATAGTTTAGTGATCTTGTTTAAAAAATACAAAACGTGCATATGAAATTATTATTATTTCCCTGTCTACCTTTTTTTATTATCCAATTCTCTTTCATGTATTTATAAACAACTCTCTCATATAATGTTCTCTCTCATTTTTAAAAAAATTTATGATATAGGTACTACAATTTATTCTTAATTTGTATGCTAATTTAAAAAATGTTTTAGATCTTACATAAAAAGCAGGGGAAGTATCTTTAATTGGATGTCCCGAGGAGTAGGCGAGTGCCGAGGCCGATCGCTGGCACAATGAAGCGATCGATCTAAGAGCAGCAGCACGCTGCACGCACGACACCACATAAGCACTAATTATGGTCAAAACCAAATCACCGATGACTAACTTGACTAGGATACTAGGATAGTCATGTCCCCTTGCCTCCTTACGTCCACCACTTCGTCCTTCAAGCTCTTATCAATCAATATGCCAACTACATTTCTGTTCGCTGCTACGTCCGTATACCAAGGGTTAAAGCCAATATTCTCTACCTCTTTCGCCTTATGTCTCGTGTACCAAAGCTTGAATTAAATATTATCTACCTCTTTTGCCTTATGTCCCTTCTTTTTAGTCTTTTGGACGCATAGAATATTCACACATCTCCTAATTACCGCATCAACAAACTCTCGTAGCTTACTTGTCAAAGACTGTACATTCCAACTACCTATGCGAATTCTGCTCTGCTAACTTAACTTCCTCACCCTTTGCCGTTTTTCACTACACATGGATGTTGGTGTAGCGCGCAACTTAACGTGACGACCCAATCCTTCCTCGCTTATTTACCGTATTCGGATCAAGTTTTTTAAAAGAAAATATCGGACGTCTGACGCCCAGTGTAGTCCTTAAACTTAACTGATCTTCGAATTTTAATACAGATAAGCAATGTTTAGTTGTATAAATTATGTACAAATTGTTATGTTACAGATTATGTACAAATTGTTATGTTATGGACCTTATGGTACTTGCACGAACGCTGTAAGCAGTTCAAAAAACATGTAGATATCTTGGCATGTAATAGTCGAGACTTCATTTAAAAAAAAAAAAAACTGTAGATATCTTGGTTATATGGCAAGAGTCGTCAGAAAACTTCACATATGAATACTAAACTCCAGATGTACATTTTACCCACCTTAGACAAGAAAACTTGTGAGTAAAGTAACTCAGAAATCAGGAACATTTTTTAGTTACTTGAGCAACTCAGGAATCAGGAACATTTTCTAGTTTCCCATGTTGACGTTAGACAAGGCAGAAAACAGTACAGTACCACAACAGATGACCTTGCAAAATTAGCGCTGGGTACAGATACAATTTAAAAGGATCAACTGCCTTATTAAACCAATCAAATCATTTAGCAGAGCAGTGAGATCCCCAGTTTTGTCATGCACTCATGCCCCATATTTCTCCTGTCGATCCCCCAGCCTCCTCCTTAGTATATCATCAAGAATAGCTACCCTGCTATAACAAAAATAATGACTTAACTAGTGCAACCGCTAAACTTGGGGCTGCTTCTCAAGATCTACCTTCATTGCTCAAATGTTCTTTCCAAGCTCGACCTTCTTCACCAGCCGTAATGTATTGTGAAAGATGGAATCCAGTATTCCAGCAACCTAGAATTTAGAGGTTACATTTCATTAGCCATGTATGTTTGGATGTACTAAAAAATATGAAAAACATAAACAAGGGCATGTTCCCACCGTGAAAACTCCACCAATAATAGCACAGACATTTGTGATGAAATGGGAGAACGATCTTGGAACTTCAGTCACCAAGACCTGTTTGTAAATGTGAATTAGCTTGGTCGATTGTACTTATTCATGATGAAAAAAGTTAAAAAAATAGAATAGGATAGAATAAAACCAAGATGCCAACCTGCATGGGTGAAGGTTCAAAATGGAATTTCACAACAGGAACGTAGAAGCTGTGACCCAAGCTGCTGTGCGCTGTGTATTCATATTCTTCAAGCAGTTGCAATTCCTTCGAGGATCTCCGTGTAACCAGCTCAGTTTTTACAATTTGTAGGTAATGTTCAATCTAAGAATGACATGATTGAAACCAAAACTGTTATCCAGTAAAATCTTCATAAAGAAAATAAGCGAAATTTAGGGACTTACAGTAACATTGGCATTAACATCACCATGCTTAACAATGTAAGACTGACCAGCTAATCTATCATGATGTCCACCAAGATACGGGGTCAGTCTTTTCAGTTCATTAAGCATCTTGTATGAGAGCTTTTTACCAAATGAGAACTGTGTCACGTAGTGAGAAACATTTATCTGGGATGGGTCAAACGAGTGTGAACCAGATCGAGCCGAGATTACAACATTTCCTGGAACCTGATAATGAGGAACAAGCTATCAATGACCACACAAAAAAAAAAACTTTCGCAACTATTACCACAAAGCTAGCTATATTCAACTAAGCTAAGTGGTTCCTTTACCTTTTTGACCCGCACAAAACCTTCTATTCTGCATCCACTTGTCAATGGAGCAGGACGCTTTGCAGGATCAACAGTCTTATTAGATTTGTCCTCCACAGCATGGATATGGTTTTCTTTTGGAATGTTTGCAACATAAGTTTCCATTGCCTAAATTTAGAACATGCATTAGGAACAATTTGAGAGGAGCCCATAAAACAACAAATAACATAGTTTAACAAGCAAATAAGCCTTAGTTCTCCCAAAAAAAAAAAGGAGGAAAGGTAATATCATTTTTGAAGAGAGCTAAGTTTAGGATATAGTGTCTTAGTGAAGATAAACCATGTTATATCAAGAAAAATAATAGGAAACTAGGTTTTTTACAACATACCGCAACTAAACTTTCAGTATCACGTTCCCCGTAGTATGATTCATGATCATGGTGACCCTGGTTCTCCCTGTACAAAAATGAATTTTGAATTCGGCCTTTTATGGAACTTGGACAAAAATAGATACAAGTATTTTGCAAATAAGAGTTTAGAGTCACAATATAATAATCATGTAGCAAATTAAACCCACGAGAAATCTTAGAAAATATAAGGTTTAGTGTGCTTACTTAAGGTCACTCCCTTTACGGAAAATGCGAATTGATGGATAACCTTGTATATGGTGCCTGCATTTTTTGGATTGAAGTGATGAAAATTTCACCATATTTGTTTATTAGATCAATGGACAAACATAACAGGGCAAATATAATAGGTGAATTCCTGCTTGCCAACAAAATTACAAACAAAGCAATAATTCAAATAAACAAAACCTAATCTCTGGCTTTTCTTGCTGTTAACACTCATCATGCATAAACATAAAAAGACATGTAGTAATGTGTGTCAAAGAACAAAGATTTATGGATTCCATGTTGCAGCAAACACATGCAAAGTGTGTCAGATTCGAATTTAATTATCAATGATGTAAAGGCAGACCTCCTACACAAGTCAACTTCCTCAGTGCAGTCAACCTTGCCAAGAATGATTCTGCCATCCATTTCAGGATCAAATCTGCATTTGATAAAAAAAGAGGATGGCAATTAACATGAGTACATGACAGTGTGAGACCATGACACACTAAGCTTGTGAGCAAATAAACAAGGCAGTTTATACCTCTCCCTGATTATTTTCGCAGTCTTCTCCCATGAAGGTTTCTAAAGGAAAATTAAATGATTAGATACGTCACATATATTGCTTCAATAGAACAAAATTGCAAATATACTTCAAACAGAATAAGAAAATCTCAAAACTAGATCACATAAAAGCACAGAACAAACTTTGAAGACAAAACACATCTGCGGTTTTGTACAGTATCCTCAGATGACTTGCACATTTTCATAATATAATTAACTAATCATTGCCACACAAACATATTAAAATATATAATAACATAAGTAATGAGAATCATTAAATGTGAGGTTAAAATAAGAAGATGAATTCTAACCAATCGATTGCTCCAGTAACACCAGGGAGCATAGAAGTTGACAACCAAAACAGGATACCTGAAAATAGATTAAAGGTCATGACAAGTATCAACTGAAACAATATTAGGGCTCCCACAAATAACACAAGATGGATGAAATACTGGACAAAACTTCAGGTAAAATATCTGAGACAAACAAGAGTAAAGATGCTTGACATAGAGAAACTCATCCAAGTAATAGGAGCTCATTAGTATAAATTTATCCATGAGTGTTAAGCAGAAAGATAGTGGTAATGAATTAAATTATCAATTTATCATGCTTCATAAGTAATAAGTTTCTATTGATATAATTTTTCCAGGTATTGACTACCCACCGGGACAAATTTTACAATAAAAAATAACTGGGATGATAATTGGATACTTACTGGTGTGAATAGCTATCAAAATTGCGAGATGACAAGGCGACTGAACCGTCACCGTGGTACTCTTCAACATCATCACCATGTTTGCTGACAGTGGGTATAGGTCCTGAGTGGAACTCAGATCCAGTAGGTACTAAATTTCGATCAATTGAGAACTTGCGAACAGTTTTCGTTATGTTCAATCTGTTCTGCATATGTTTAGGACAAAATTGAAGTTAAACCAATAAAAAAAAGATGAATGCTTTAGAAAGCAAGATAAAAGTGGGTAACCGATAAAGATGTAGCAAAATAGTTAACTCAAGTTTCCACTCTTTTGACATAAAATCAACTTGGCAAAAACTGGCAAGCTTGCAATATTTTCAAAGTAGGTGCACAGAATATGCAGGGCAAAAATGTTTTTTAACATGCAAGTTGAAACATGTGTACATCTTTGGCATCATTTAATATAAACTATGCAATATATTTCATGTTTCCACATCATTCTAGGTTCTTCAAAGAAAAGAAAAGAAAAGAAAAAGAATGTATATTCTATACTGTCATGTTCTGATATTATAGAAGCTATAATAAGAAAAAAAACAAAACAGAACAGGCACTAGGCAGAGATAGAATCTTACTGTTCCCAGAACATCACTGACGTCAACTGATGCAAATTCACATGAAAGTGCAGGAAAGCTGTAAAACACAGCTGGTTAGGGAACGATGAAAAGAACAATAAACTTTTGCAGCCTAGCTTAACTGAACTGAAATCATCCAATCAAAAACTAAAAATGCATTGCAAAATAAATATATTACTGTAAATTATGCCATACAAACAGATGAGAAACACACTACCTACTACCTAGTGCTTAAATATTCCTGGAAAGTGGAAAGTTGTTGTTATTGTTAGTTTCAAGTTTCAACAATGGACCTCTAGTCCTCAAGTGCATATAGATTCTAGGGAGCAGTGAAAGCAAGGAGATTAAAATAGCATAGTTATTGCTGTATAAACACACTAGAAATGGTTGGATTTGGAATACTATATGATCATAAACGACAATTAACCTAAATACACACCACATGTTTTTTCACAGAAAAGTGCAACCACTTTGACAAGCATGCACCAATGCTTTTGTACTAAAAAAAATAGCAAGTCATAAATATTAGCAGAGCAGATAGAAATTAGGGGAATCAATAATTTAACTACAAACCATAATCCGGAGTGCAACAGATAGCAGAATTATTGATGCAAGAATAAAGGTTCATTTAATCTCTGAATTGAGTAATTTCTGGGAGATGCAATAGAATTTACCTAATATTAAAGTCAATCCGTAGGAACTCCCCATCTGAACTCCTATCAACAATTACAGATGTGGTAGTATTGACTGCTAAATAACTACTCAACTCCTGCAATATAACAATTTAATAGCTTCTTAGCCAAAATCGAGCTTTAAAATATCATGTTGTCCAATCAAAGTCAGTAGCATTATTCCAACCGCTGGCAAATAGAGTACATTTTGCAATACTTAACAAATGGCAAATTGGCAAACTTAACAAATGGCAAATTGGCACCCCCCCCCCCCCCCCCACACCTAGGATATTTGGCAGGTTCTCATGATCATAGATGCTTTCCAAATATAGCCAAGTTGACGGTCTAATAGTCAACAAAAAAGAAGTTTATTTGCAAGGGTCATAAACCATTGGACAAAGTGAGGAATTTAGGTTGATGTGACTAACTGGCAATAACAGCTACAGCTAGCTATAGTGCTGCAAGCCGAATGGTTTTACGGCTATTTCCCTAATTTCTGTTTACAGTAATCAAATGAGACATGAAAACAGTCCTATCACCGTCGTTCTTGTTCTACACAAAAATGAAGCCAAGCAATATGGCTGAACCAGAAAAGAACAAGAAAGAACAAGTGCAACTGATAATAGAACAGAAACTGAAGCCATGTAATATAGTGGAACCAGACAAGAACTATAGCAATTAACAATAGAACAGACACTGACAAAAGCATACCATTCCGAACAAAAGTGTCATGGCTAGCGCTGCTACAATGGACAACCCAGCGCCAGATAGTGATGCTTCTGTCAAATCCCTAGGAATTTTCCTGCAAGCATACCGAATAGAAATCATCAATACTTAACTCGACCACATCAGTACAAACTAAAATTTAGAGCTGAACTCCCAACCATATTAGTAAAAACTCAAATATACCACTGGACAATAACCACAGTGCAAGCACAAAAAGGTCAAACCCCACACTAACACAATGCAAATTCGAGTCATCAGTATAACCACCTTCGAACGTTTGGCATACTGACATTGACATCTTCCCCACTTCTCTACCAATGTAGAAACAGACCGAATAATTCATCGGTACCGAGCATCCGCCGCAAAGTGCAACCATTTTTAGCCGCCGCGATAAGCCGTGATAAGCACACCGCTACCTAGAATTCATCCGATCCGCCCGACGAAGAGCGATCCAACGATACCACGCCGGGGCAACCCGGCCTCCGCGCGTGCCCGAGGCTCACAAATCTCAGTCGGTTCCCGCACTCACGACCGAACGGTGTGGAGCATCACCCGACGGGGAACCGAAACAACAGAAAGCGTTCATGGATGGATGCTCGAACCAATGGGGAGGGCGAGGGCGGGAGGGGACCTGTAAAAGTCGACGGACTTGAGCTTGGTCGAGATCATGGCTGCCGCCGACGGTGGCGCCGCCGCGCGCGGGCGAGGGGATCTGCGGCGCGGGCGAGGAGGGGAGGCAGATCTGGAGGAGGAGGAGGAGGGCGAGATTTCTGTGAGGTTCTTCTCGACGTCGTCGCGGATCTCACCGCCCTCCCTCCCCGAGCAACGCGATGCCCTTTCTCCTTTTTGTTTCGGGTTAAATTAAATTAAGAGAAAATTGCACTAGCTCCCGTAACTCGTAATAAATTGCACGAAATTCCCTAAACTTTGAAATTGATTTCTCAGCTCCTGAAACTTGTCTCCGTTTGCACCGTTAGTCCAGGGCCGTTAGGATCCGTTAGAAATTCCGTTAAACGGTGACGTGGCGCCCACGTGGCCGTTAAGTGCTGACATAGCCTCAAAAAATCCAAAAAAATTCTAAAAAACCTAAAAAATTCATAAAAACCCAAAAATAATTCAAAAATCATAAAAAATTCAAAAAAATCATCAAAAATACAAAAAATTCAAAAAAATATTTTAAAAAATATAGAAAAATTTACCGTAATAACTTCGTATAGCATACATTATACGAAGTTATACGAGGTGCCATTACGAGTTGCAAACTAATTACTGATAATATAACAAGCAATAATTTACAGAATAATTGCACAGAAACAGCAAATAAACAATTCAAAAGAAATTCACATAATTCTGCAAGAATCGGGGGTTTTTCAAATTTCTTTTGAAAAATTCTGATAGCAAGGCCGCACGTAGTCTTTTGCGGATTTAAAAACAAATAATTCTCATAAGCCTAACCGGTGATTCTGCAAGAATCGGGGGAATTTCTGTAATTTTTAGAATTTTTCGGAGCCTATTTTCAATTTTCTAGGCCATTATGCAAAATCTGCTCAATTTTGGCCCATCTTGGGTCTTTCGGCCCATGTACAGAGCGGGGCGCCAGGCCGGTTCGGGCGAGGCGGCGGCAGGCCGGCTCGGGCCTGGCCGGCGGTAGGCCGGCTGGGCCATGGGGGCAGGGCGGCGAGGCCAGGTTGGCTCATGTTCCTGGGCGGCTAGGGTTTCAAACCCTAGCCGCCACAGGCGGTGGCGGCGTCTTCAGGCGCGGGCGGTGCCAGCGGGACGCGATAGTGGCGCGCATGCGGGCATGGCCGGCGGGGGCACGGCGTCGGCAGGACGCGGCGGCGGCGCGCGTGCGCGGCCGGCGGGCACACGGCGTCGGTAGGACGCGGCGGTGGCGCTTGCGGGGGCGGCCGGGCGCGCGGGGACGCGACGAGCGCCGAGCGCAGTGCGGGCACCGGCCGGCGCATGCGGGGCGCAGGCAGGAGCGGCTGGGCATCAGGCGGGCGTGTACAGGCGCGTGCAGGCGCGGGCATGGCGCGGCGAGGCGAGCGCAGCCGGGCACTGGGCGGCGCATGCAGGCGCGTGCGTGATGCAGAGTCCGGCGGCCACTGCCGGCGACAGGCCTAGCGGCGCATAGCCGGTTTCAGGCAGCGTAGCGTTGCTGTGCATGCGTTGCATGGCTAACTAGCCGCCGGCGAAGCCGACAAGATCAGTGCACAAAACAACTACAATGATGAATGATGCATGGCTCTACCAGGCTACATACGATCTACTAGATCAATGCATCCCAAAATCTAATTCACGAAGACCGCAAGATTTCTGATCTACTAGCTACATGCGGCAAAATTTCTGATTTGCCAAAACATGCCAAGATTTCCAATCTACTAGGGAAACACCACAAATCTTCTTGATCTGCAAACAAATTCAAGCACAGATCACGATCTACGGGATAATCGGTGCCTAAAATATACCCTCGTGGTAGAAGTGGATGCAGATCGGTCTTCCTCGCGGATTGATCGGCACGTCGATGGAGCGAGCGTGCTGATAACGTGTTGTAAAACCTCGCTACCAAGTGTAGTCCGAGGTATAAACGTGGACAATCAATCACAGAGAAAGCACAATCATAGGGATACAAAGATGTATGGTGGAGCTTTGCTTTATTATTTCTCAGATCTGTGTTCCACCTCTTCTTATATAGTAGTGCTTAGGGTTTTGGCCAGATCCATATGTGGGACCCACCAGGGATAACTGCCGGCCTAGCCAGCCGGGCTTTTCCCCTATAGGTGGTTTCCAAACAAAATTTATGCTCTTGAGCGTGTTTTTTGAAGGGGATTTGTTTGACGGACTAGTCCGCGATAAGGAATTTCAATTGTGCCCCTCCCACGAACCGCATGCCTAGCAAAGCAACATGCGCTCTCGCAGAGGAACAGCCTCAAACGGAAGATTCCATACTTGGCTTTTTGGCAAAAACTAAACTCTCTTTTTGAAACTTTTAAATTTTAATCCATAATAATGTTTTAAACATTTTTATATTGGGCATATGATAATCATGTAAAATAAACAGTTTCCTATAAAAATAGATGGTCGAAAAATAACTTTTACATGTGTATGTGATGATGTAGCTATTATCTTTTTATGTTTTATGTCATGTTCAGAGTGATCGAGCTAAATGAATAAGTTGACTAAGTTAGGATGAGTTAAACGTTAAGATGGATTTCGAGGGGTTATTTGATCTACTTCTCGAAGCTAGATTGCTTTATTTATATTGTTTTTAAGAGCTTTAGGAGGTGGCTTTATGATAACAAAACTAGATTAAAAATTCAAATCATTAATTTTATTTTCAATTAAGCTTAATTCACTCCAAACCTGGGTTGACTTGCCATAGTTTGTTGGTATTTTAGTGAATATTTATTATGCTTGCCAAAATAATGTTTATATAATGAGGTGACAGATTGATGCATTCTCACTTTAAAAAGCCCATGAACGAGGAAAGGGCCCAAGCAACCCAACTACCCAACCATGAAGCTTGCTCTAATCCCTAGCTCAGTTTGTCCAGCTCTGCAGTGAGCATCCACATTCACTACCTCTCCAACACCCTCCTCCACCACTGCTCCATTTACCGTCCCATTCCCTCTTGTCGTCTCCTCAACTTCCACTCCCTCCTACTCCTCCTTCACAAACCACGGTGTCGACCCGCACACCCACAACACTCTCACTCTTGGTATCGTACCAACACGCGCCTCCTTGAGCCCTTCTTCTGCTGGCCACCGACGGCCTCTGTTCGCAGCAGAGGGGCACAACCTCTATCTGCGACATGACAAAGGGGTGATCACGGAGTTAAATTTAGCCTTCGTCCATAGCCCAGCGGCACGCTGCGCCCCCTCTGGCTTTTGCCTGTATCTTTGCGACTCTGCAGCAGTGGTGGAAACACCCCCTTGAAGCCCCATCTAAACTCTATTTCTCGAGCACGGAGTTGATGCATCCTTGCTTTCAACATACACACTTCATTACCAACATGCGTAAAGATGGAAGATTTCAAAAAGTATAAATTCTTACTTAGTTTTCGATTATACTTGTTGAAATTAAGAAGAGTGTGACGTATGCAATTGTATGCTTCTCAAAATGGTGTTAATTCTACCGCTAGCAACAAATAGCGTTGAGTATTTTTGTTCGATGAATTATGTGAATAATAAGCTAATAAATAGAATGGTGACCAATATTTGAATGATTGTTTGGTCACATTTTATAACTTTTTTTTATAAGTCAAGAATACTAATATCGTCACACGTTTTCAAACCATGGAAGCAACGTTGAGTTAAATTATAATTTTCGCAATTTATACTCTAAATTACACTTTCATTACACTACTATGAGTGTGATCTTTTCTGAACAAACATGAGATTTTTTTACCTTAAATATCCACTCGACGGATTTGGGTCCAGTACTCTCTCTGAACACGCTAGTAACCACCTATGTACAGCGAACGGAAAGGTTCAATTATTCGTTTAGACAGCTTAATGATTATTAAGCAGAATTGGTCATGCCGTTAGTTTCTGAAGAGAGGAAAGGGAAAAACTGATCAAGCCCATCCATGGCCCAAGCCCGAGGTAGCAGAATCAATCAAGGGTGCCCCGGTTCATATTGTGGGCCTTAGCAACATACGTGTTTGCTAGCTACGTATCTTCCTTCTTTAGGTTTAGCGCTAGGTCGTCTCCCATATCTTTCTTAGGACTAGTTCTTTTCAGTGTATCGTACCGTTGCGTATTACTGTAGCAAATTTTGTTATTTTTATATAGCCTATATGTTGTAATAATTTGTAGTGATTTTTTCGTAACTTTTAATAGTCCTTCCAATGATCCTAAAACTATTTTTAATTATTTTTTATAATCTTTAAACCTCATTTCAAGAGCTCTCAAATTTGCTATAGTAATACGCCAACGCAACGATACACTGAAAAGAACAAAGCCTTAACATTCGGCTCCCTGCACCTACCTTAAAAAAATTTCACCCCTTATGTTGGCTCCGTTTGGTATGCAATCGTCCTCGCGCTGCACGCGTGTAAGAGACCATTCCCGGCCGCGCGATCCCAATCCAAGGGCGACATGAAAATTTGAAAATAATCCCTCGCCGCAGACTCCTCAAGGACCTCGACCAGCCCTCTTCTTCCCCCATCGCTCCCACCTGTGGGCTATGGCACCAAGCGCAGATGAGCAGCTTGATCCCAACCACGGCGGCGCTTCTCTGTCGACCACGGCGGCGCTCTCAACCACACTGCCCAGGTTTCTCTCCTTCCCTCTCTCCCCGCCTCGTCGTTTTCCTTCTTGAGCAAACCCTAGCAGTCCAGCGCTCTCTCTCTCTCTATGCTGGTCGAGTAGATTCACGGGGCTGGCTGTTGTGGCCTCTCCAATTTTTGTATGTTGATGTTTTTTTGATCATCTTGCATGTTCCCAAGCCTCCTTTTGCACAACAAGGTCCAATTATCCAACTTTGTTTGCAGCTTGATATGAACAGGAGATTACTATGGCTAAAGCTCTGAAAAATGATAGTTAGAATTTGACTATCTGAGTACAGGACGTTGTTCAGAGTGTTGGGCAGCATTGTGGAGAGATCACACACAATTTGATTTTCAACTAGATTGGGGAAATTTGCCACTACAAATAGGAAGAAGAACAGGGCAAGTTTTTTTTTTTTTACTTTGTGTGGTAGGTTGGGCATTGGACAAAATATTAGAGGTGGATGAATATTTAACAGAAGTCTTACAAATGGATAAGCATTGGACTGAGAATGAATAGTACAATGTATAGCTGAATTGAACAGATGTATTTATCCAATGTAATTGAGAATGTATTGATGATTTGATGCTCCAATATTATATTGATATGACAATATATTTTTGAATTGATCTATGGATATACTTTTAAATACTTCTAGGAATGTATAGTGTAATCTTGGGAAAAGCATCAGCCTGTGCTGACAAAACATGGTTGCACGTCCATGCTCCTACTTTTATCTGAAATCTGATAGTACACATTTCAGAAGAAATATGATCTTGTTCATGCTCTTGCTAATCTCTGAATGTAACAGTGGTGCTTCCACTGATACACCATTCATTTACATGATCGGGTTTAGACCAGCTGATCACGGGAAGCCCGGCCCGGCCTGGCCCAACCGGTGCATCGGGCCGGGCTCAGGCCTCAATCTGGAGCCCAGCCCGGGCCCAAGATTTTTGCGATCTAAGCCGTGGCCGGGTCGTGCCGTTGGGCTTTAGGCTGGCTTTTGGGCTTCGGGCCGAGCTTTTCCAGGCCTAGCCCGAAGTCCGGCCCAGCTCGACGTTTGATCAGGTCTAATCGGGTAGCAGGCAAAGAACAAATACCAGGCATGCCAAGACTAATCTCACACAAAGAACAAATATGCTTAACTAGTATAAGGCATGCAACATTTAATACAGATCATGTAACTGTTGACACAAAAAGTTGATTGTTCGTAAACACACCACGGGAGCGTCAAATCTGTGTTTGCGTCGCAACCATGAAACCGGCGTGCCAGCCAATTTGACCTAGAAATTGACAAGGAGAAATTTATTAGCGATTTGGTTCTGATCGGCTTTGTAAATAGCCAGATCAGGGTTTATTGTATCGGCTTTGAAGAATCCAATACCAGAAATCTATCGGCTTAAAGTCCGATAGAGCAATGCATATGATATAACAATTAAGCATAAAATACTTTAGTTTCTTTTTTTGTTATTTTCTAGATAAAACTAGTTCAAAGTCCCTAAATCAGTTTATTAGATTAAACCATGACAAAGATCAAATAGATTGGTTAGGCCAAGACAGTATTTAGATCTAAATCTAGGGATAAGTTCATAAACTGATGTGAGGCTTCTCACCAGTGAAAGATAAATACAATACAAATCGGTAAATAATCTAAACATGCAAACTCCTAACACAAACACATGCAAGATCGATCAAGTCGAGACAGTCACATACATCGGAATTGAGAGAAAACATGCAAAGATATTTAACAATCGGCATTGTAGGATAAATACATATTACAGATTGATTCAACGAGACAGTGTAATATGCGAACATGCTAAAGATCGGTAAAAACCGAGGCAGTCTAACATGCTTTGTATACACGAGATCAAGACGATACAGCCATGCATACGGGTACAAGTAAGAGAATCGATTATTTCATCGAGATTGCTCTACCTGCGGTTGAAATCCTTTCGACGAGGTCGATCGGATTCAAGAAAGGGTTGTGTTTTGTGTATTGTGTATGTTGATATCCCCTACATGAAACTTGGGTCCCTATTTATACTAAGATTACAAAACCGATACCGACACAACCTAATTTATCGTAACTAAACCTTCGAAGACACCTTCCAATCAAAGCTTCGTAATTCTCTAGGAGTCCTGAAACCATCGGAATTATCTTCTAGACACCTTTCTTCTTTGATAATCCAGCCTATATCCTGATACGGCCCAATAATTCCGACGATATTGGCCTATTTACGATATCCGATCTTCCTGCCGAATTTGGGTGTCAACAGTAACCAAGGCACAATTCATGAATATTATCAGGTCATGCAATACATGATAACTTGAGAACATGGTAATCTCATAATAGTGTTAGGTGCTACAAAATTCAGAACTGAGCATCCTGCAGTTGCTTATTTGGACAACTTCGACTGTCATGGAGACCAACTTGTTTGCAGTTTTTACATGTGTGCATTCCTCCCTCTTTCCTCTTTTTTTGCACCCCATCTTTCTTCTTGTGCTTGTCAGCATGTCCAAGCATTCTCTTGCATCTTCCCTTCCTATGTATATCAATGGGTGGGAGTACTCCTACTTCATATGGAATGTGGTTACCAATATAAAAGCCTCCTATTCTTCTTGCCTTGCATGCCAGTGTGAAGGGACCAATTGGCACATATTTGCCTCAATATTGCCCAAACCGCTCATTAAATATCCATTGCCTTCTTTTGATGTCATAGCCATTTTTATGAGATCTTCAAACTTGCTTTGTGCAGTTGAAACCTTCATTCTCATATCCTCATCCATTGAGTCAATGGGTTTCTCCTCTAACAGATTACCTTCGTTATCATAGACCTTATCCCTACATTTTTAAAATGAAAATGTTTAGCTCAATCCACTATAATTAAAATTTGAAGGACAACATATTTTAAATCACCTTTTGCATTTCTTCCTCCATCTTTTAGTGATATAGTGGCTTGGCATTTCAATTACTCTTGCACCCCTCTGTACACGAATAATATGGCGGCAAGGTATTCCAATAGACTCAAAAAGCGTACATGAGAAATTAGCTATCATAGTCAATGGGACATAACGAGCTTCTCTGACCTTATTAGAGTGATCACTCATGGTCACAATTTTCATTCCCTCCGCCACCGATGTCCTTTGAACATCACAATGGTCTCTTGCTGCGATTACCTCCTCTTGAAATTTCTCAAAAACCTCATGTGTGAACAACATACTACCATATTTCTCTATTTCCCATGAAGTAAGCAATTGAGGGTTAGTATGTAGACTAGTGTTGTCAGCTAGCAACTCTGCTTGGCATTGACATTGCAAAGCCGTGTCAAATCTAAGCCAAAACTCAACAAATGCGAGCTTACGACCTACAAAACGATTGAAAAAAATTTGCACTCTCGGATCTGGATGTCGTTCGAAAAAACATGCACCAACCTACCATCATGCACTTCATACTCAAAGAAAAAACCAGGATTCAGTTCCTTCATCCGTCCAAGCTAGTCCACAAAAATCTAAGCATTGGCATCTTTGATTTTATTTTTGAATTCATTGTAATAATTTTGTAGGTCTCTTTGTTTGCAACCCACGTACTCAAGACCACCTGCACTCACATGAAGTAACCTAAATACTTGTGAAGTGCCTATGCTTGCTTTGTGACAATTGAGCAATGTGTTTTTTGCCTTCTGATTTACATAACGGTTCGATCTTAGCAAATGACATTTACTAGGTGTCACTAGCTCATGATTGTGCTATTGTCGACGGGTAGATAACCGGGGGTTATCGTCGGCAATGATTATATATGGGGCGATGCACAAGATCCAAACTCGATGGTAACACAAGACAGGGATTTATACAGGTTCAGGCCCTCATGGTGGAGGTAATACCCTACTTCCTGTGCTCTGGGATTATATGGTGATCTGATGATCAATGTGGAGGGAGATGTCTCTTCTTGGATGGGTGTGGAGATGATGATCAACCTGTCGAACCAAGGGGCTCCGTGCCCACCTTATATAGCGGGGGGCAGGGTTACAAGATAGTCCTAGTCGGTTACGAGGTAGGATTCCTATCTCTATCCTCTAGCCAGATACGTAGTTATCCGGGATTACAAGTTTATCTTCCCTATTAATTATTTACATGATCGGGTAGCAGGCAAAGAACAAATACCAGGCATGCCAAGACTAATCTCACACAAAGAACAAATATGCTTAACTAGTATAAGGCATGCAACATTTAATACAGATCAAGTAACCAAGGCACAATTCATGAATATTATTAGTTCATGCAATATATGATAACTTGAGAACATGGTAATCTCATAATAGTATTAGGTGCTACAAAATTCAGATTTGAGCATCCTACAGTTGCTTATTTGGACAATTTCGACTATCATGAAGACCAACTTGTTTGCAGTTTTTACATGTGCGCATTCCTCCCTCTTTCCTCTTTTTTTTCACCCCATCTTTCTTCTTGTGCTTGTCAGCATGTCCAAGCATTCTCTTGCATCTTCCCTTCCTATGTATATCAATGGGTGGGAGTACTCCTACTTCATATGGAATGTGGTTACCAATATAAAAGCCTCCTATTCTTCTTGCCTTGCATGCCAGTGTGAAGGGACCAATTGGCACATATTTGCCTCAATATTGCCCAAACTGCTCATTAAATATTCAATGCCTTCTTTTGATGTCTTAGCCATTTTTATGAGATCTTCAAACTTGCTTTGTGCAGTTGAATCCTTCATTCTCATATCCTCATCCATTGAGTCAATGGGCTTCGCCTCTAACATATTGCCTTCGTTATCATGGACCTTATCCCTGCATTTTTAAAATGAAAATGTTTAGCTTAATGCGCTATAATTAAAATTTGAAGAACAACATATTCTAAATCACCTTTTGCATTTCTTCCTCCATCTTTTAGTGATATAGTGGCTTGGCATTTCAATTACTCTTGCACCCCTCATGGCTACAAGGTATTCCAATAGACTCAAAAAGGCATACATGAGCAATTAGCTATCATAGTCGATGGGTCATAATGAGCTTCTCTGACCTTATTAGAGTGATCACTCACGGTCACAATTTTCATTCCCTCCACCACCGATGTCCTTTGAACATCACAATGGTCTCTTGCTGCGATTACCTCCTCTTGAAATTTCTCAAAAACGTCATGTGTAAACAACATACTACCATATTTCTCTATTTCCCATGAAGTAAGCAACTGAGGGTTAGTATGTAGACTAGTGTTGTCAACTAGCAACTCTGCTTGGCGTTGACATTGCAAAGCCGTGTCATATCTAAGCCAAAACTCAACAAATGCGAGCTTAGAACATATAAAACGGTTGAAAAAAGAATTTGCACTCTCAGATCTGGATGTGGTTTGAAAAAGCACGCACCAACCTACCATCATGCACTTCATACTCAAAGAAAAAACCGGGATTCAGTTCCTTTATCCGTCCAAGCTGGTCCACAAACATCTAAGCATCGACATCTTTGATTTTATTTTTGAATTCACTATAATATTTTTGTAGGTCTCTCTGCCTACAGCCCACGTACTCAAAACCACCTGCACTCACATGAAGTAACCTAAATGCTTGTGAATTGTCTATGCTTGCTTTGTGACAATTTAGCAATGTGTTTTTTGCCTTCTGATTTACATAGTGGTTCGATCTCAGCAAATGACGTTTACTAGGTGTCATTGGCTCATGATTGTGCTCCTCAACAAAAGTTGTTATCTTGTACTTGTTATCACTACACCACTTAACATAGATGTGAGCGTCACATCCGCACCTTGTTTCTTTCATCTTACGAGCTAAAGGTTCCACAATGGTTTTACCTTTATCTGATTTATATTCTTGTCTTGCACATAAGTAGCGCTTCCATTGCACTACCTTGCCATCCAATTTCTGCTGACCAATACAACTGAAAAGCCGATGTCATGCACATACTTCTTATAGAACTTCTCTGCCATGTGAATATCATCAAACAACATCCCCACCGTGGGCTTCGAGTCCATTTCACTTGTAGGTCAGAAATTTGAACACTGCAACATCACATCAGATTGGATACAAATGAATTTCAAAGCATGACAACAATACTAGGATAAAAAGAAACTCACACTAAAAGGAATGCTCTTCTTTTTTGGCGTACTAAACCCATCATCAACAGCTAATAGCTTACCAGAGCATTAGGTTTCATACAAAGATGATCACTGTGTTGGCTTTCGGTGAAGTTCACTTCGACGCTGCCATGATTAGGTCATACAGAACAGGGGATTTACATAAGCACATGATGAATCTATATATAAAAAAGGATTAGGAGGGTATAAGAGAAGATTACATGGGAGGAATGACAATGTTGGCGGCAACTCTCGCCGCTATCTTAATGACGTCAAGGATGCCCGATACAGGGCCACTGGTAGCAGCGGTGTCCCAAGAAGGACCGGCGGCAACAAATGGATCACCTTCATCATCATGGATCATCGTTTCTAGTGTGTTGGGTGCCACCTATTTCCATCACCACAGGAGGAATACAAGCAGTTTGACCAAGGGTTTAGAACTGGGCGCCATCATGCGGGAACACGAGGTGCGAGCGATGGAGGAAAGAAAGGAACACGACGGCGCAAAGAGAGAAGGACAGAGAGAGACCTGGGCAGCGATTGATTGAGAGGAGAAGCGTCATCGTGGTATAGAGAGAAGCGCCGTCGTGGTTGCGATCGACCTTCTCGTCTGGTGGGAGCGATGGGGGAAGGAGAGGGCTGGTCGAGGTCTCGAGGAGTCTGCGGTGAGGGGTTATTTGCAAATTTTCAGGTCGCCCTTGGATTGGGATCGCACGGCCGGGAATGGTCTCTTGCACGCGTGCACAGCAAGGACGATTGCATACCAAACGAAGCCATATAGGTTTACCTTCTCCAACAACACCTATAGAATCTCGCTACAAACACGTTCTCAGTTTTTTATCTCCACCATCCAATCCATTCGAGGGTGGTTTCCATTCATTTGACTTTTTTTCATTCAAAGTGTTATATTTCTTTGGGTTTTGCTACAAAATTGAGCGTCCGGTTTTTCTGGTAAAACAAATATTGTACTAAGGTAAACAAAATATTACCATTTATAAAAACCAAAATGTTTCATATTTAAAGTTAAAAGTTGTAAAAGAAATGTCAAAAATTTGCCGTAACCAAACTGTTTCACCAAATCGGACAATGTTGTAGCATATTAAATCAAAATGTTGCAATATTTAAAATGTGAAAAAAATTGCTAATGTAATATTTGAGGACAACATGTGAACTAAAATGTTTCATCAAATCAAACAATTGTTGCAGCATGCTAAACTAAATGTTACAATGTGTTAAACCAAAATATTGCAACATATTAAATAAAACGTTGCAGTATGTTAAACCAAATGTGCAACATTGAAAAGTAAGCATCACAACATTCAATAATAGTTACTGCAACATTGAAATGTAAGCATTGAAATATTAAAAAGTGCAATGTTGAAATGCAAGCACTAAAACATTAAAAAAGTGCATGCTACAACATTCGAATTATAGCGCCGCAACTTTTGAATAAAAGCATGACAACACAGAAGAGTAAGCGGTGAAACATGAAAAAGTAGCTGCTACAAATTTGAATTACACCACCAAAACATTAAAAAGTAGCCGATACAACATTTGAATTAAATTAATAAAACATTTGAATGAAATCACCGCAACATTGGAGAAAATAGATATGAAAGAATGTTTATCAAAAGTAAATGCAATGTTTTACAAGAGCAGAGTAATGTTGCAGTACTCACGCGATGATGTTTTAGGCCAAAATTTAGAGATCGTCTTCTTTTCAAAATCAAATAATCTCCTCCCAAATCCAACCATCTTGTCATATCCGACAAGGCTTAACCACCATGGGCATCCAATTCATCGTTGGGGTATCTTCCCGTGGCCTCGTAATCGGCGTGTCCTACAACCGACAAGAATAGGAAGAACAGCGACTCACCGGCTCTTTGCTTCTTCATCCAACGCTCGAGAGAGAGATAAACAGGGGAGGAAGAGAAAGAATGGGATAGCAGCGGGTTGGGCTTTGGAGACGGCGGCGCTCTAGCCGACGGCGTGACGCCAAGGTGGCTTGGCAACACAGGTGGTCGGTCGACAAGCCTACGTGCCAGAGAGAGGGGGATGTCAACGAGGAAACTACTTGACGTAAACGCAACACCACTAATTGAGTCAAAACTGATAGGAGCTAGTCAGAGAACTTGTCGATGTTGGGCTACAAGAGAGATGCTGGGGAGAGGGAGGAGTAGGAGAAAGAAAAGATATATGGAGAAAAATCAATGGAAAGAAAGGATAAGGCAGATGGCTAGATGCACCGTGTGAGTAATGCTCGGTGGGACAAAATACTAGGAAAAGGGCTAGGACGCTTGAGGCCATCGGACGCCCGAGCCGAAGCATTATCATATTTTTTATCTAGTTTTCTTTTACTTTTGTATTTAGGGCTGGACCGAAAGCTCAAGCCTGATGAGCTACTGATGATTGGATTGAGTTCAGCTCAGATCAAGCTCGAAAGCTAAACAAATAGATCTAGAGCCTAGTCCGGAGCTCAAGTCTTATTAGAGCTCGAATCCCAAGCCCTCGTTGAACCCAACGACAGTTGCAGATGAGCCAAGTTCGTACGAGTTTGCCTTGCCAGGCTCAAGCTCGATTCGGCTCGGGTTGAGCTCAGATTAATGCACGAGCCTAGAGGTAGGCAACGATAAATACAAGATATAGGAAAGAAGGCAATGCTTTCTTTTTTTTTTCATTTTTGATCTGTAAATTGAGTTGTTAATGAATCCGCTTCATTTGCCGGTTCGCTCACCTCGAACAAAGCTAGAGTAAGGTCAAGCTTGACTAGCATAGGCTAGATACACACACAAGTTTTGTAAAAAAGAACAAAGCTTGCGTAGACTCGAACAAAGCTCGGGCTCGGACTTGAATAGATTCAATAAAATATTACTTCATAAAAAAAAAAGGTTTGGATGAGCTAGATGAAGCTCGAGTAGGCTTAGGAAAGGCTCGTCATCTAATACACTTGATAAAATATGATTTTATTGCAAAAAACAAAGTTCACAAAAGCTTGATGAAGCTCCAATGAAGCTCAACTAGGCTCGCGAGTTTTAGACCATGCTTCAAGCTCATTCAAGCTCGAGCCGAGCTCAAATCCAGCCTTCAATGAGGCAAACTCGAGCAGTTTGTGAGCAGCTTTTCTTATGGCGCTAAGCTCAACTGAGTCTAGACAAACATCATTATATCATCCATCCCTCTCTCTAAACCAATTAGTACAACCAATTCATGTCGAGCTCATGTAATCATATTTTTTCTTATAAAATAACATTTACACCTTATGTGAGCTTAATCGAACTGAGCTCAAGGCTAATTGAGTTCGAGCTTTTGACAAGCTTGTTAGGATTTACGCCAGTGCATGATCACGAACAACGCCAGAAGACATGATGCTTGGCAACGTAGTTCAGCTTTCGCTTACATCTACGGGATTCTAATTATGGGCGCTCCTCCCCAATCCATAATATCGCAGCATACCAGCTGCCCAGGTCATGACCACATGCCGGCCGCTGACCCCCTCAGGCCTATGCTATTATTATGCAGTCGTTTTCTTGTGCTACCGCAAGGTTACCCTCCTTTATGTAGTGGTGGTCAAGCTAGAGTCCAACTCCTACTCGAAACCAAACCTGCCTATTACAACCCAGAGCTCAATTGTAACCCTCCTTGTACACATATTCGACACAAAATCTAACAAACTCCACCTTGTAAAATATGGTCTTCTCCACCTTGAAGTTGTCCCAGCGTCTTGTGCGAACCCTGTACCCGGCCTCTGGTTGCTTTCTTCGTAGCTCACGTCGAACTGCCTGACGACTCCACTTCCTTGGATCCATCGCCTTCTAGAAGAAACACCGACCTGGCAACATCTGGCTTAGCAGCTCCAGCTGCAATGGTACCCACTGCACTTGGAATTCACAACTCTGTTTGCAGCATGTAAACACACGCGATGTTTTTTCTCCTTGATCATCACAACCTTGCCATCTATTTATGATCTCGACAGTCTTCTTATTATCAACTTAGAACACCATCCCATCATGTAAGGTATTGAGCCAAATTAAATTCCTCTTTAGTCTCAACACATGCTTCACGTCATGAAGTATATGGTCAACTCTGCTTTTACACTCTTATTTTGATGTCTCCTACTTCAAGTAAACCAATCAAAAACTTACCAGCAACTTATGCAGAGAACCACTTCTTATTGTGTCACATAAAGAAGACTAACCGAATCTAATCATCCACACTCAACTGCATATTTGATCCTTGAGATGACATCATCACCATTGCCATCCGAGCCACTTTCAGCCACTGTCACAATACCATTAGTTTCTTCCTTTTATTAGCATCATCCTACTAACCACGGTTTGCATCGCCCCGATCCGTCCACCATCTAGAATAGATCCCTGGTCTCATCTCCATAATCCATTCTGCACCTTCAACAGATTACCCTCATGGCCGCATGATCCGTTCACCTCTATTGGTGAGGATGCCCCCCTTATTGGAATTTTAGTCTACAAAGACTTTTATTCCACCTTGGCTCCCTCTCCTTTTTCTAAAAACTTTTCCTTTTATGTTCGGCCCGGGCACTGTTGAAGCCACATAATTCGGTTGTCTTCAAATTCGACATCAACCTTGCATAAACACCTGGCCTAGACTCAGCCCTCCGTGTGCCTACGGCTTGGCCCCTGCAGCCTTCGTCGACCCACACACAACCGCTCACGCGTCTAGGCCACCTCTTCCCGCGCCTAGGTTGCGCGCCCCACGTCACGGGCCGCCGCACACCACCCTGCCTAGACCTACCTACTTTGTCAGCCCGATTACCACGTCTGGTAAATCCGTGCCAACGGTAACCTATTGAACGGTTCGAGCCTCCTACCCGAAATGTCCGACACCACCGATCAAATCGTGACCTCGTACATTGTGGTATCCACTGAGCCTTTCACCTCCAGAACCCATCTTTAAGCTTTCAAGCAGGCTTCTCAGCCCACCAACGTGCATCACGTCGTACCATGCACGGCAAACAGTCGTCGATCCCACTGAGCCCTCCACCTGTAGATACAATATCTGAGCCCTCATGACGAGAAAATTGAGCCCGCCACCTCTAAATCCCATCTCTGAGCTCTCAAGCAAGCTTCTCAGTGCACCACCGTGCACCACGACTTATTAGCTCGTCACTGCGCAAAATGTCGTACCGTGCACGACAAACATTCGGTCCCACTGAGCCCTCCACCTCCAGATCCAATCTCCGTGCACGGCAAACATTCGGTCCCATTGAGTCCTCCACCTCCAGATCCAATCTCTGAGCCCTCGAGCAAGCTTCTCAGCCTGCCACTGCGCACCTCGAACGGTTTGAACATCTTGTTTTCCTTCACCTCCAGATCCAATCTCTGAGCCCTCGAGCAGGCTTCTCAGTTAGCCACCACTCACGTCTAACGATTCGAGCCTTCTGTTTTCCACGGTGCTCGTGTATGCATGAACCACACCCGTGTATGCATGAACCAACCTCGCTCTGATACTACTTGTTAAAGCCCGCTGTGATCCAGCCCATTTCAAGACCTACAGCGATCTGGCTCCCCCAAGACCAACACCTGGGTCTCGGGCCCGGGTCCCCACATCTATTGGCTCAATTGGAAGCACAATCCAAGTGTTGGCACAACTCAGCCCAAAAGACTAGCCTGGCGGAAGAGGGTTGTCTCCACCTTTTAAGTTGTGCTCGTTATCACCAATATATGCCTAGTTAGAGGATGTGTAAGAACGGCGCAATCCGGCGTTGAAGCATAGCTAAGAACGCGAGAAAGACATATTTATCCGTAACAAAAGACATGTGTTTGATTAGTTTAAAAAATAGGAGAGAACAGAGAATCTCTATGTTTAAACTGGAGAACCAAATAGAGGATAGAGAAACCCTGTCCTCAAATTAAAATTATACAGAAACGGGTTGGATAGAGGTTTGTTGGGGCATCCCTAACCCATTTTGGGAAGTTGAAACCAAACTCTTGACTTCTCAAGACTCTCATAGCCAAACATTTTGGTCGTCCAGTCATTATGCAGCAACATAAAAAAAACAGGCGCTTGTGGGCTACTGTATTTGCTTCCTGCCGCTGGATAAATTTTATGAGTCATTGTTGAAGCAGAAATTAACAGAACAATTAATGATAATTGATATGCCTTCATCTAGATTCACAAATCGAACAAGTACTTACAAGTAGGGGTGGAAACGAGCCGAGTTCGAGCAAGCTAGCCTCCGGCTCGGCTCAACTCGCTTCGTTACTGAGTTGAGCCGAGCCGACCTCGACAGGGTGTCCGAGCTGGAAACTAGGCTCGGCTCGGCTCGTTGGAAGCTCGTGAGTCAGGAAAAATATTAGTTTCCCAACCTTGTAAGGCATTAACCATTGCAAAATATAAGTTAACATTGTACATATGAGTATCTAAATAACTTGTGCATACATATGTGGGTTTTGGACTATTTTATGGGTCTTTTGGCAATAGGATATGTTATTTTTTAATGGTTAAAAGATGGAATAAATAGCAATAGCATGTAAACGAGCCAAAATGAGCCGAGGCCGAGCGCTCGGCTAGGCTCGCTAATGGCCACAAGCTGGAAATGAGGCTCGGCTCGTGCTCATTTAGAAACGAGCCGAGCTTTTACCGAGTCGAGCCCGAGCAGCTCGTGAGTTTCAACTCGTGAGTTTCAAGCTAAAGTTCCAGCCCTACTTACTGGCGTTAACACATCATAAAAAAAACTCACTGGTTCATTGCATTTAGCTGAAGTCAATCGAACGGTCGTATCAATTTATCAGCCACGGACTATTTGCAGTATTTAATCCGTCCTTAATCCGACAATCTTTCGGCAACAAGGCATGCGTTTGTCCCAGCTGGTCGTCTGATTTATCTTATATAGAGAATGATTTGGAGACACTAATCGTGCATATTATAGCACCCGAAGAAGTTGATGACCTGACCATTGATCTCAGGCTTACAGCTTGCATTTGTGTTTCATCAATTCGCAGATCCTACGTAATCTAGTTCTTGAATTTTTGTTAGTGGTTGGCAGCTCCTTCACCTGCCCTGCTTGGATTTCAATCAAACCGCATCTTGTTTGAAAAATCATCGATTTTTTAAACCAGTTACATGGTACATGACAACGAATCAGATTGCAATCTTGTCAAAGATGTTATGACAAATAAACTAGTTCCTCCCGTACCGCTCTAACTTGATTATGCCATTTTTTATAATGTCCAATATCCATGTCGTTACATCCGCTGCGATACTGCCATCTCATGACTAGCAATAATCCGACTCCTCAAGATCAACATTTGGTCTCAGAACTAGGTCTTCTACATCCATTTGATCCAACTGTCCTAATTCTGGCTCAACTCAAGCCAAAAGACAAACCTGATAGGTGAGAAACGTCTCCACATTTCGAGTTATGCTCTCTCATAACCAATATCCGACTAAACCCAACAATCTCTCCCATCAAACATCGAAACTCATCCAACAACCATGTGATCTCCATGTTCCTAGTTACAAAACCTGGCTCTAATCAGTGGCGAACGCATGACTAAAATAGAGGTGGGGCTAAAGTAGACAAGACAAAGGCTAAAATTATATGATACATAATTTAGATTTGAAAGACTAGTGCAATCAAAATTCATGATTCCTATAAAAAGAACCAAGGGATAAATCAGGGCTACGAGAATCATATTAGTTGATTTCCCATATTATTCATTAGAGTCTTGGAGTATTATTTATGATAGGATTTTTGAATAAGCAGGCATGCAAATTTTATTTCTCCCTATCTAATCGATTAAACAGCGTCGCTTGACATGGTGCAGGATCAATAACCCAAACACAACCTAACATGTTTCGTGTCGGGATCAAACATCCAAATGACAATTTATAAATCGTGGTACATGTGTGTTATGGCAGCTATGATGCGCTCATGTTCCAATTTCGTATTTTTACATTGAGATTGATGTTTCGCATTCCCACGGACACTAGTAATTGTTTTGGGTTTACTGCTAGTAATAGCTTTTAGCCTTCTATAGTTTTAATGTTCTACAAATGTGCATACGAGACAACTTTTTTGACACAAGCATGAAGCATTACTGCCAGCCCAATCTACCAACGCAAAACTAGCTAGCTGAATATGCAAACATGTGTCGCACGACCAAACAATCAATCGCTGATGAGCATAGCTAGCGTGGGGTCATAGGCACGTTGGCCAAATGGAGTAGTGCCCGCGGGAATGCGAAACATATGCTCCAATACTAAATCTGCCACTGGCTCTAATACCAAGCCTGCTACAATCCTGCATCTCAGCCCATCAACAATCCGACTCTCCCAAAGATCAACATCTGGTCTCGGGCCTATGTCTTCTACATCCATTGGTCCAATTGGAACAAAAACCAATGTACATGCACAACTCAACCCAAAAGACTAGCTTGATTGGTTAGGGACGCCTCCACCTTTTAAGTTGTGCACCTCTATCATCAATATCCGATGTGGGACTAAACCCAACTATCTCCCCATCACACATCAGAACTCATCCGACACATGTGCAATCTCTAGAAGATGTTCTAAGTTACAATCCTTGGCTTTGATACTACTTGCTAGAATCCATTGCGATCCTTCCATGGTCCCGCAACCATTCGGCTACCCCAAGACCAACACCTGGTCTCGAGCCTAGGTTTCCTATATCCATTGACCCAACGTGAACCACAACTAAGGTAATGGGCCAACTCAACGCAAAACACTTGACCGATGGGTGAGGGACACCACTATCTTTTAAGTTGTGCTCCCACGTCACCAATATTCGATATGGGACTAAACCTAACAATTCCTTGTTAGAGCCTTTGTGATCTTGCCATCTCATGGCCCATCAACGATCCAGCTCCCCTCAAGATGAACACTTGGCCTTGGGCCTAAGTCTCTTACATCCATTGGCTCAACTAAAGGCATAATCAAGGTACTGACGGAACTCAACCCAAAAGACCAGCCTAATGGGTGAGAGTCACCTCCACCTTTTAAGTTGTGCTCCCCGATCACCAATATCTACCATAGGATAAAACCCATGCTACATTTGGAAACCTTTTTGGTGATGAAAAATGTAAGGTACAACATGGTGTCCCTAAGGGTGGAGGCTCAGTGGGTGACGGAGACCTCACTCTTGCTTGAGACAACATTTGATTTGCCGAATGAGATCTTCTTTCATTCAAGGCTATCAATCTCGCTAATGTACTCGGTGATGACATCAACAGATTATCATTGACCTCCTTTGGGACTCTTCCAGGCTTTGCTCTCATCCCTACCCCTCCAGAAAAACGTTGCTCCAATTTTGTACAAACACTCTCGTGTGTGGAGGTTAGGGAGAATGCTTGGGCAGACGACATTAGCCATAAAATCACTATCTAGCTACTCCATGAATATTTCTTCATATGGTATTTTTGTCACCGAGAGGATATCTTCCTCAAGGTTGGAGTTAAAGATGACGTCACCAAGCGATGGACCACACAACAACCTCAACATCGGGCAATAGTCTGGTGGCCCTAGGCCTCGGACCGTTGTAAATTCTTCATTTGGATTCTACATGACTAGACACAATAGGGGTTAATATTGGAAATCTCACCATGTGAAGTCCTTGCTAGATTTGAAGAGCTCCTTGGTGATGGAAAATGTAAGGTACATCATGGTGTTCCTAAGGGGTGGGTGCTTCGTGGGTGATGGAGACCTCAATGTTGCCTGAGACAACAGTTGATGTGCTGAACAAGATCTTCCTTCATTCAAGGCTGCCAATTTGGCTATTTGGCAAAATCAACTTTTTTTTTTACCTCAGTCATCTTCACTGTCTTGTTGGGTCGGTTATCCTCTTTCATCCTCTTTGTATTCTCTAATTTTTTTTCTTTTCAACTGTTTCTGGTGCTTCCTATTGTGTTCTTTCGAGGATGTGTTTTCCGTAGGCACACATCAGACTAACCCATGAAGATTGCCAATGTCTTTGCCAACTGTCGTCTATGGTTCTGCCCTACGACTTGTAGAGAGCCTAGCTAGTAGTGGATCTTCTCCGCTGTCTCCACCTTCCTTAGTGACATAAAGGACCTACTTCCTCCATTGTCACAACTCACAATGGGTAGCAGTGATGGCATGCTGGGAGGTGGTGGTGGCCATGACAGTGTAGAGGTGGCATCGTGCACGAAAAAGGACGCTGTATGTGGAGAAGGCATTGTTCGTGGTAGGGAGAGGTGGCGGTGGTCATAGAGTAGGAGATGGCATCGTGCACGGAAAAAAGCCAGAGGCGTGGCAGGGCGGAGGCATTGGCTACGATGGTGGGGGGAGGAAGAGGCATGCGGCAATCGTGGCACGGAGAAGAGGTGACAATTGCGGCAGGGAGAGGAGGTGATGGCCATGGCGTGGAGAGGAGGAAGCGACGGCGGCGGGTAGAGGTGCTCGGCTTCCAAGGTGGTCGGTGGATCAGTAACCGGCTAACAAGGATGAATAGCGTCCATGGATTAAATGAGGATTCTATTTACTGCTTTTAGCCTGAAAAATAGGGAAAGAAATTATATGGCATCCGGTACCACCATGGCACCCAGAGAGAGATATAGAGAGGGGAGAGAGGAGATAGAGAGAGAAAGAGGAGGAGAGAGAGAGAGAGAGAGAGAGAGAGAGAGAGAAAGGGGGTCCCACGGTGCCTTGTGTGGCACCAGGTGCCATATAGCTTCCTTCCGAAATATGGGAGCCCATTTAATGAATTAAATGGGCAGATTTTATTCGGTTTACGGGCTGGAGTTGGCCACATACATGCTAAGCCACAATGACATTCTTTTCCTGACAATACATAATAAGTTGGGATATTGATCTCAACGAGGTGAGGACCAACAATGTATCTTCTCAAAATGTTACTACCTTCGGTCACAAAATCAAGTCGCCGTTGACTTTTGGACACGTCTTTGACCATTCGTCTTATTCAAATATTTAGTTATATAAATATTATTTATTTTGTTATGATTTGGTTTATTATTAAATGTATTATAAGTATTACGTATATAACTTTTTTGAATAAGACGAATGGTCAAAGGTGTGTACAAAAGTCAACAACGACTTCTTTTTGTGACGGGGGAGTATATCATTTCCATCATAAAGCTGGAAAGAACAGCAAAAGAAAATCATCCTTGATATATGTCTAATATATATGTTGTATAGGTAAATAAGATTCTAATCGTCTCGCTCTCGGTAGGAGTCATCGCAGCGTGGGGGTGGAGCCCCTAGGCTTGGGGGGACCGGGGCGCCGGCACCTCTCGCCCACCCCCTCGGGCACGGCCCTGGTTGTAATCTTCCTCCCAGACCTCCCTCACCTTATCCATCTTCGTTGAGCTCATTCCGGCTCTGCAGTAGAGACAGGAACAGCAGTCCAACAGATGGACTGTGCTGGCTTCCTGCATGGATTAGCAAAAAGGCGCCCGAGAGAAAACGAAACGAGCTTAGGGGAGCATGTGAGTTACACATAAGTGTTGCAATCACGCAGCCATTAGCGCCTGGTTGGTAGGTGAAGCATCCATCACCCATACGGAACTAGGCTCGTCAGTGCAGCGAACTGTTGCTCGTTCCATGGAGCAACTAACCTGGCATCTCGCTGCAGCACCGCCACCGTCGTCGGGCTTTGCTCATGGTAATCACCGTCTTCTCTTATTGTTTGTTCGTCCGTCACCGATTGGCACTCGTCGTCAATCCACTTGTAGGTAGTGTTGTGGAGGCAGTGGGGAAGAAGAGGGAAGAAGGAGATGGGTTTGTGCTAATTAGAAGAGAGGAGGAAGGAGAGAGGAGACCTGGGTAGCACTGGCTAAGGATGGAAAGGATGGAGAAACTAGGGTTTTGATTTTTGTTACTGTAGGATTAGAAAGCGAAATTAGACGTGTTCTCTTGAGATTTCCCCGTCCTAGATGATGACCATCGTGAGTTTTGGAGGATTAGGTTGGAGGGATGAGGTCTTAGTAGATTAGTTTTTGTGCAGCGGTTCAGGCGAGGTTTTGATCTATTTAGGGCATGATTCAAATCTTGGTCATGTTACGGAAATTGTGCGTCTATGTCTTAGCTTCGTTTCGAGTACAAGAACGCTGAAAACGGACTAGCGGTTTGGGAAAAACATCGATTTTAGTAGTGCTGTCTAGAAATTGTAATCGTAGTTTCTATAGAGCGTTGGCCTTAGATTTTGTTAATTGAGCTTTGGGCGAAAGAGAGATGAGAGTGGGTGCAACTAAGTTTTAGTTATTGCTCTGTTGAATGAGTATTGTATTGAGACTTGACACTTTGCTAGGTGTTGGAGTGGATCGGTATCAATCTACACTTCATCCGGATCCTCGCGGCTAAAAGCAAGTATATGTTAAACAAATATTGGTAGTATTATATATGGCTAAGTGGTTTAATGCTCTATGATTGTCCTTGTGATATGGATGGAGGTTTGGCTTTCGTAGCTATGTGATGTGAACTGTCTATTTATGTTATTTACATTGCTCAAGAATGAAGGTTTGTGGTAAGCGGACTATAGAGGACATTTTGCATCACGTGCATATGAGCCAGGTCGGTGATAAAGTCACTTTTGACTAGTCCGGTGAGGTCGGTGAGAAAGTCAAAAGTGACTAGTCCGAAGTGCTCTGAAGTTCTACTTGGTAGGCACTCCACGGGAGTGGAGTAATTGGTCCCGGCCTGAAAAGGATGGGCAATGTGTGGCATCGACGGGTGCGCATCTAGTTATACCGGTATGAGCTCACAGTGTAGACGCATGTGCATTGCATTACTCTAATGCTTGGAGAGTGAGTTTGATGGAGTGGTTGATATGATGGTTGTTTTCTTTTAATGTAATTGTCGAAGAGTTCTTGATGCCCTTTTTGTTTATACATGTACTTTGCTAAGTATTCTGCGATACTCACTCTTGTTTTATTTGATTTTTAGGTGATCTTTGAAGGCGACAAGCCTGGGGGTCGTAGCGCAATTACTTTTGGCACAAGCACACTTATACATTAAATTAATTGCTGGACTTAGCAACTTTAGTTATCTTTACCTAAGCTAATTAGAGAACCATTTATTATTCATGTTTCGTGTGGAGGTTTATGTTTATTCCCTCTGATGGATAACTGGATTTGTTTATTGCTTAATGTCTTCGTCGTCGTTCTTAAAGGTAATAGTAGATGGTTATTGGTAATGGGCTTTGTTGAGATGGACCTGTGAGTGGGTTTTGAGTTTACTGTTGATTACATATTGATGATGGGAATTGATTATACCTGTGTATATATGTTAAATTGTGATTGTGGATTAGAGTATTTTCTGGGGAGATGCTGTCGAACTTTATAATTTTTCGTAGAGTTAGTAATACTCTGAGCCCGGTTGGGTTTGGGTGTTACATAATTAGTAATGCATAATGTTAGTTGACTAATATGTAGATGATCAAGGTAAATGTTGGTTTTGGACGGATTAATCCACGTGATACAGATTCAAGTAGATATGGGAAGGGGTGTCCCCCGCTACTTGTGCAAACTAGGGCTAAGGTTGGGTATGTGTACGTATACTCGCAAATGGTTTGCCCACTTGGTGTGGCTTTTTAATACCACAGCCAAATCAATAGAAATCCATCAAAGTTCATTTTGTTGTCTCCCGCTCATGAACGTGTGTCCTTATTTCTTGATTGTGTTTTATTTTGTTTGTAGTTTCAATCTTTTTGCTTCCATCTTGTTTGGATTGCAACTAGGTTCAAGAAAATTGGTTTCTTTAGTTAGTGTGACGATGATTGCTCTCTAGATCTAAGTTTTATCTTTCTCTTGATTTTCGCAGGGATTTTTAAGTAATTTTTCATCCATTGACTTGGTCTTGTTTCGTGGGATTTTGGTGAGCCTATCTTCATGCTACGATATGTGACACCATTATGGATCATCTTGATCATCTTTTTTCCATGAGTATGTCTATAGATTTATTTTTTCACTAGTCGCTCTCTAAGTATTTGATCTTTTGCTTTCAAAGAGTTTGGTTGTGTTTTTGGAGTCAAGCTTTATCATATAGTTGAGTCAAGCTTTATCATAGTTTGTCTTTTGTCTATCGTCGTTTTGTAAGGGATCTAGTGCGAAAATACCGAGAAAATTTTATGGTTCCCGTTCCCGTTCCCACCCTCGGATCGTCGTTGCGTGGTTTTACAGACACGGGCCTATCTGCTTGTGCAAACCATTTGCCGATGTACAGAGCTTCGTGTCAATCAATTACTGGCAAAATAGAATAGAACATGAATTGTATTTTCGAAGTTTCGGCCGAAAATAGTCTCTCTCTCTTCGAGTCGTTGACAGTAGGACCTAGGACCGACAAGCCTTCAGCCTTCAGGAACTAACCTAGCTTTTTATTATCTGAAAACCTGATAGCCAAAAGCACTGTACATGAGGCCATTAGTGATTGATGGTAACATGAACATCCTCCAAGACTTCTCTCTCATTCAGACTGGATTATTGTTCCCGGAGATTATAATATTGCAAGAAACATTGACTCCCAAATTCATTGATCTTTTGGATTAATTAGTTCATCCAAAGATTTCCAAGTTGTTCCATTTGTACAATTAGTCAAGACAGCTGAAGAATATTCTCTGAACCATGTAGTACACCCACATACACGGGTGCAAGAACATGGAAATTTTGTATTGTTCAGACCGGCCGCCAAGATGCAGATTTGATATGATATTTCGTGTGCGTTACCAACCTTAATGCCGTGCACATGGATTGGACTCTCTCTCGTGTTAATTGTTTTGGCCAGCAACTGCAAGAGGCTATTTATTTTCCACTTGTAGCTACATTGCCGTGTGTACAATGTATTACACTGATTTAACATTTCAGGAGAGTGATTAACTAGTCTTCAGGATATGTTTAAAAAAGGGAAGGCATTGATAAAGTAGTGATTAGGAATCTAATTTAGACTAGGGATTAAGAAATGTGATGGGTTTTTTTTCAGTTCTGCCTTTTGGTTGTAAGCTCCAGTCACATGCAGGCCAACATCGATATGTTGCCCAAATTACACGCGTACTGTTTCTAGTTAAGGATCATGCATGGTAACATGCTTATGTCAAATAAACGTCCATATTCGTTTCAATATGGTTTTATATGACTTCTTGATCATATTTCTCAAAAATCTTAAAACTGTTTCACAGAAACTTTTACAAATAAGTTGAACCAAGTGGATTAGCTTTGATGCAGCTTTTATGAGCTCTCAAATTAAGTTCAGCTTTCGGGTACTTCATCCTAGCCTTTTAAAACAAGGGCTCATTTTTGTTGCATTGAGACTGGGATAGGACCTGATGTTCATGTGCGTACACCTAACATAGTTTACTTAAGTCACCTGCTACCTACTTCTCAACACAAATGGGTTTAAATTTAATTTAAATATCTCTAAACAGTTCCAAGAGAATCAGTCCAATCATTTTAAAATTTGAAGTTATAGGCTTATATATAGCTATCTACAATTTGAAAATTCAGTGCTCTATTTTGGGTTGATGAAGATGCAATTGTTGTTGCATGCGTCTTCTAACCGGTGCAGCGGGGATGTACGTATTGGCGACCAAACTAGTCTTGTCATTGCATCATAACAGATACATACTGAACCATACCTAGCTTCAGGCAACACAACATATATGGTAGCTTTTGGTTCTTGGCCTTTGGTTTGTTGAAGAGTTTAATTTAGGATTTTTTTTCATACATGCCATTATAAACGGTTGGCCGTCGAGAGTAACTGAAGTCGATGCTTTCCCTAGTGGACGGTGGAGTACTCTCGACGGTCAGGAACTTAGCCGTCGAGACGGCCAGGAACTTAGCCGTCGAGAGTACTTGCCCAAAGAACGTACACGGTGGCTGTCTCATGGCCGTCAAGAGTACGAGCGTAAGCTTGACAGTTTCTGTCTAGCCGTCGAAACTAATTTTGGCACTCGAGACTGCTTACTTTTTTGGTAGTGTTTTGTTGATCATCAAGCAGTTGATTTTTAGATAATTCTTTGTCAATTTTCTCATATAACTTAGATGTTTTCTTCCGTTGGATATTTTATATGGCCTAAGAAGGTGTTTGATGTACGACGTAGAAAATCGACCAAGAGTTTATTTAACTCTTAGTCGCCTAATGTCAAACCAGTCTCGTTGTGTAATGCCATGTGATGAGTGCATTTCTAGTCGATCGAGATGCATCAAGTGTTACTTTCATTATCTAAAAAAAATATGGCAGTTTTTTTAGGTCAGTGAGATATACCGTGTAAAGGATATTTTGGTATATACTAAGGCCATGTTCTTTTGGACTGATCAGAACGGCTGAACAACTGAAATGGCTAAACTTTGAGAGCTTCTCGAGATAGACTCGAGATCCGGATCCATCTCGTTTGACTAGTTTTTTAAAGTGTTAGGACATACCTTCGAGACAGTGAAAAAATAGATCCAAAAACCTAAAATGTATACTTTTTTCCATAAAAATAAGTTATTAAATTGTTAATTAAACCGTTAAGTTGTTAAGTCCCGAAGAACTGGCCCTTGTCATCTTCTCCCTCCAGAGAGACTCAGCAGCACCAGTTGCCCGCTGTCCTCACGCCGAACGCTTGCCACCATTGGCCGCCTGCCATTTCCATTTGCCATTGCATGCCCACTGCCTGGATGCTTCTCTTCTCTGCTTTGCCAGTATATCCACCTCTACGAGTTGATGTTTTATAAGTTAAATGAGACAACTATGAGTTTGCAAGAGCCATATATATTTTCGAATGTAGAGTTTAGATTATTAATTCCATTATCTAGCAAATCTTTCTCTAGCAACGCAGAGTACCACTGCCAACACATTGCATAAGGTGGCGCCGCACGGCACGAGATAGCTATGCAGGAAGTTCAGGCCTAGCAGCGATGGGCCGATGGCAAAAGACCGGGCGACCAGGGTAAGTAGCGATCGATAAGGTTGAGCTGCAGCACCGGGGCGATCAGTCAGCCAGATGGCAATAATAACGGTTGTCTTAGAGCATGTCTAGCAAGTGCTCTGCAACACTAGTGCAGATAATTTCAGTCGATAATTTCAGTCTTTATAACTCATCCAGCAGAGTCTATATCAGACTCTAAATCTAGAGACTCCGAACTATGAAACCAGTTATTCTTGTCAGGAAAACCAGAAAGGTGCAATTAACCCCATAGGGGCAGTTTTGAGGGTGGTTTTGCCACTTGGTTGTCCACATGGGTTAATTTGCCACGGTGTCTTCGCATGCGGCATATATAGCCACCCCAGCGGTTCCACATGTCATGCTCTCTCTCCTCTCGTATCTTTTTCTGCCTCTCTCTCTCCTCCTCTTTCTTCTTCTCTTAGATCTGTCACCGACGAGGCATGGCAAGGGTGGATCCAGGGGCTACGGTTGGGACACGGGCGGCGCTGGCGGTTAGTGGAGCCAGGGGCAATCTAGGGGTGGCACCGGCGGTGGGCGGATCTAGGGGCGGCGTCGGCGGTGGGCAGATTCAAGGGCGCCGCTGGTGGTCGGTGGTGCCAACCTCCTCCTCTACGGTTGCTGCCGCCTCAATTTCCTGGCTGCGCACTACCTCCTCTCCTATTGCCAACATCGCCTTCCCTAAAGTCGTCACTACCTCCCCTGGCTACGCCCCCTCCATTGTAATTGTCGCCACCACCCTTCCCTTGCCGACGCGCCTAGGTTGTGCTGCCTTCCCCTGGCCATCGCAAGTAGCCGTCGTGCCCAGTTCCTGCGCCGCGCCGTCTCTTTGATCTTAGAGCAGAGGAGAGAGTTTAGGGGAAGAAAGAGGAGGAGAGAGGTAGATGAATTATAACGTGTGGACCCGACGAGACAAAATTTTATTTTATGTGGGTTCTACTACCACCTTATGTGCTACAAGCCAGCTCATGTGCCACATGGGCAAAACCTCCCCCAAAAATCATCGTGGGGGTTTTTTGCACCTTTTTTACGCTTTTGCGGGGGTAGCATAGCTGGTTTCATAGTTAGGGTACGCAGACAGAACAGCGATAGTTCAATGTGTAATATAGACTTTTCCATAAAAAAAATTAAAATAACTTTGTAGCATCTCTTGACCTCAATTAGATTTGGGTTGATGGACTACTTTGATTCAAGGTACTAATAGGCTACAAAGAATTATGAAAAGCCTCTATATATTTCATAGACATCTATTACCCACATGTAATTTTTTTTGTTAGGAAAAATCTTGGAGTGTTATTATGTATTGGACATCCGATCCTTTACAAAAATATCTAGTGTTTGATTAACAACATGGAGCATAGTGTTTTCAGAACAAAGCTCAAGTATTATGACACTGATTGTTTCAAACCAAACGAACGATGTTTCACGCGATAGGACGAATGATGTTCCACTAGAGAAAAACAATGTCTCATAAGTGCAAAAAATGTTTCATAAAATCAAAAAAAAATGTTTAGATATTTTCACCAATGTTTCACATGAGTAACAAAATGTTTAACAAGAGCAAACAAAAAATTGAGAGACCATAAAAAAAAATTACAACAGATGAAATTTTTTTAACTCTTACGTAATGTTTCACAAGAGCCAATAATTATTTCATATGTTTTTCTCGGGTGTTTCACCAGAACAATCAAATGTTTCACAAGGAAACCAAAATGTTTCATAAAAGCATATAAAATGTTTCATATATTTTTTATCAGATGCACAGTAGACTCAACGACTTCTTTAAGTGATTGGTCTATGCAAGCCCTACGACTGATGGAGCGGTAATAATACGAGAGTCTCAACGTCCCCTATCACATTTCCCAGAGTCTCCTTGAATGGCTCATGCGAGCTTCCAAAAAAAGCAGGCACGTTGGTCGGTTGCGATGGCACTTAGGCCTTGTTCTTTTTAGCTTTTCTTACCGCTATGTATTACTGTATCAATTTTTGTTATTTTTATATAGTGTATATGTTGTGATAATTTGTAATGATTTTTTTGTGGCTTTAGTAGTCCTTCAAAGATCCTAAAATTAATTTTTAGTTATTTTTTAATCTTTAGACATCTTTTCGAGAGCTCTCAAATTTGCTATAGTAATACGCCAACGCAACGATACTCTAAAAATAACAAGACCATAACAAAGCCAGCGAGAGGACCGCAAAATAAAAAGGAGAGACAGAGGCGTAGGCTCGAACTCGTGATCTACAAAGTTAGTACATGTGCCACATGCCACGGGGATATTTTTCTTTCAATATGATAGGGGGTGATGGATTTGTTTTTGCGCAAAGTTTCTCTCGATTGCCTAACTTGTCAGTCCTTTGAGTGATCAAGAGAGGTGGGGTCATACGCAGCTTAGGACAAATGCACATTTCTCTACCACTTCTAGGTGGCCATTGAGAGGGATGGGTCCATAACTGGCAGGGTCACTTAGCATTGATTCCACTCATATATACACTCTTGACTGCCATATGGCAAGGTGTCAAGAGTGTGCTTCTCTTGATCGAGCTTAGTCGATGGTCATTTCTTCATGGCTAGACTAATCTCATTGGTTTTGGGACCTTTCTAGACTCGATGACCTTGATTGTCAAGATTTTGGAATTTTCATTGTTTTCTACGATGCTAGTGGTCACGTCATCAAATGAGCTTCTGCAGGAGGAAGGGTAGGGTGAGATGGGGGATTGGAAGAGTAGGGGAGAGGGAGGAAGGGAGTGGGAGAGAAATCGGGAGGTGGGTGGGAAGGTTGGAGGCAAGACGAAGAGGAATGGGAGGAGAGGGAGATATGTGGAGAGAGGGATGAGTGAGCGAGAGAGATAAGCCCGATCTACATGTCACAACAAGGAAGGCTAGAGTAAACTAATATAAAAAAATCTTGTTTTCAAATTAAACCCTACACTATGTAATTAGTTTATTTTACTAAGCAACACCTTTAATGCAATATAATCAGCTAAGCATTTCCAAAATCCTGATGCAAACGTTGGCCAAATCCTTTTCACTATAAATACACATGTTGTATGTTAATAGAAAACAACATGTGATGCTTAGCCGACGTATAGGAGCTGTTCTTTTCTTTGATCTAGACACAGCGTTTAATTTGGCTACTTAGTCACGTGTTCAGACAGTAATGGGATGAATCGATTGTTCAGAAACGTGCTAATGAATCGATCATGCATGAAACGCACAGCGAAAAGCTACATACGTAGCTCTCAAGACTTCATGCATATGCTTTGAAACCTAACTAGATCCTTAAGGTACAAATTAAGACGGTGCAGGAAAATGTCTGTTTTAACATGAAGACAAGCTAAAGAAACTGTCAATTAGGGAGGCCCTCTAGCCTTCAATTTAATCAGTTTGTTAATAAGTCTTTAAGCCTTCAATCCTTGCAACAGTCAAGTCCTTAACTACTTGCTTCCTGAAAGCTACCTCCTAACTACCTTGTTCATGGGCTCATGCATGGCCATTGCATGACTTTATGTTTATCCACTTTATTATCTTCTTCAAAAGGGCATTGTTAACATCAAGGAACACTTTTGAGTTTTTGATTTTTGCATTTGCATATGCTTGTAGCCAGAAATTAAGAATATGGTCATGTACATATCAATTAAGAGATCAAACAAAGTTTGGTGAATATAATTCCCATAGAGTCGCCACTCATGACTAGTAAGCTAGGTATCATGATGCAAACAAGCGAGCAGGGTAGATAGCCCATCTGATCAGGCACCAGCCGGTATAGAAACAATAAGCACTTTATTTTATATCGGGCGCCCAAAAGTGCATGATAGCTAAGAGAGATCAATGTCCTATGAAATGCACGAGTGGCCTATGGTAGGTTGTCACCGCAAAAATCATTAAGGTTTTATTCCGAGCAAGAAAGTTTTATATGAATTTTACGAGAATTTCAGAGCACGTAATATATAGATAAATTTCCTTCAATTTTTTCATTATAATTCATTTTTGAATATATATGCCAACGTGCTTGATCAAATTATATTATTTTTTTTAAGGCACCTAAAATATTTTGTGTTTAGATCACTAACCACCGGTCACGCACCTAAACTATTTTGTGAACTGTTACAACTTAGCGGAAAGACATTGAGTATATCTGAAGTACCATGTGTTTAATTCAACAATGTAGAGAGCTTTTATCCTGATGCACCGTAGAAATACTCATTATGTCTCTGGTAGTTGCTAGTGGTGAAGCTGTAACATGGCAGCAATTAATAACTAAAGATCGTAATGAACCAACGGATGCATTGGGTATATTCATTTTTAGTTTGAACAAATTGTATCTGACGTAAGGCTAAAAATTACACATAGGTCCATCTAAAAACAACTATAGGCTAGATAGCACGTAACTGAAACAAATTCAGAAAAAAAAAAGGAAACTAAGAGACAGCAACAGTACCAACAGTAGTAATATTCACATAAATTTCATAAAAAATATATCCACAGTATCAGCACACTATATTTTTTAGGTCATTTACCCGCACAGATGCATGTGTATACAGTGTAAACCCTACACATGCTCTACAATATTGAAGCCTCAGATTCATTCATCCATGGTAGTTCAGCAACATGGAAAATGGAAGCAAACAAAGGCCCTTGTCCTTGAGCTCTGCACATGGAGTTATACTCCTCTGGCTCTGATCAACAAATCTCACTTCTTGCACCGTTGCATCTGCACAGTCCATCCCCTCCCTTCCGTGATCATCGCCAGTCCCAACCTCCTTTATATATATGCAAGAACAAGGAAAGGAACATTATTTTTTCGGAACACGCAAAAGACTTGTATGCACTTCATTAATAAGACGGAAATTGTTTGTTATAATCTTCATAATATTAAAATAATTGTTTCTTAGAATTTGCATAGCTTCAATTTCGAGAACACCTCAATTAACTACTGATTGAATTACCTTGATGAGGACGTCCCTGACATTGCATCTCCTTTTAGGGCTAAATTCCAGCTGAGACAAAGCACTGACCTTAAAAAGGCAAACCAAACAGGCAAATTAACATCAAGCAACCAGTAGCATGTAAGCTAGCTTTAGTTTACCACAAAAGTTAATCAGTTAAGATAATTAACAGTAACCACACGTACCTTAGGGCTGTTCACAGGAGAGCTTGCAGTATCTTCCAAGGAATCGTCATGGTCCAGAGCCTTGAAGACCTTCTTTTTGAGCCTCTTCAACCCCTTGCACCTGCCGGGCAGCGCGGCGGGGGCGCAGGAGGCGGCGTCGGACACCATGGAGTCCTCCTCCTCCTCCATCATCTGCTCACTGCCATCGCCATGGCCGCCATAGGTGCAGTACGGAGCGTCGACAAGCTGCTGCCTCTTCTCCTCCTCCTCTGACACCATGAAGTCGATGAAGTAGTCGGTCCAGGAGCTCTCCTCCGGCTGATCGTCGACCTGCCCTTCGCTGCAGCTGACGGCACTCCTCTCAGACGAACCACCAGCCAAATCCTCCATGTTTTCGATGGGTTTGCAGGTGAGGAGAGAGGAAAAGCTGGACTGAAAGGTACAAGCAAGTTCTGCTTGTATGAATGAACGACTTTGCAAAGACAGATACAGCCTAGCTATATATACAGGAATGAGAAGAGAGAGAGAGAGAGAGCAGCTCAGCTGCATGACATCAGGGGGAGGTGGTTGGGGTGTTAAGATCAACGGTCAGATGGTACTGTTTCCGTTACCAAAAGAAAGAAGAATATTTCTTCTTGGCTTCAGAAACTGGCGATCTAATCAATCACGCTCCCTTATCTTCAGTAATAGTTTTAGAAGAATGTAGCAGCACTGCTGCAGCCCCCCCCGGCTTTGAGATATATTGCTCATTTGGATCCATGTACTTTCAGCAAGTGCCCGTGCTTCTTAATTTAGGGGGAAAAAAACGAAATCGGAAAACTCGACGTGGCAAAATAAAAAAAAATATATTAGGAGCATACATAAGAACTCAAGAAACTCAAGAAACAAAATGATCAAGAAAATACTCAAGAAACAAAATGATCAAGAAAATACTCAAGAAACAAAACCAGCTGGGGGTATGTGCAAATCTGAGAAACCAAAGAGGACAAAATTATCAAAAAAATGTAAATTGGTGGTGGCACTGGCATCTGGGTAATTACTTGTAACTTTAAGAGCAGCGATGATGAGTGTCATCATTCACAACAAGAGTCATTTTGTAGTAAAAATAACACAGGTCACAAATTGCTTCGTGTTGCTTGCCTCAATCCTCATGAAGGGTTCACAACATGGTGGATTATCTTTCCTCGAAAATAAAAACATGGTGAATTATCACGGACTCTGGTATTTATTAGAGTGGCTCAATGCAACAAATTATCACAATAAATCAGTCAAAATTTTAAAAAAATGAATTCAAAATTCAAACGAGGGGGTTTAAAATTGTAAGATTGGTTGATTATTAGTCGATTTGGGGAATAATAAAAAAATCGTTATATATCAATATTAGTCAATATATACCAGCCGATTTTCAAGCGATTCAAGTGTCGAACACATTCAAAACTTCAGACACGAATTTTATTTTTTTGCCATTTTTCAAATGTTTTTTTAGTAAAAATTCCTATATACCGTAACTATCAAGCGGCTAATTTTTAAAATGACTATGTATTTTGAACCAGTTGTTATTAATTAGTTCAACCTAAACCAGATGAAGCATACATGCTTATAAAATTTATTTGGTCCATGCCATAAATGCAACTCATAAATTTTATACATTTTACAATATGAAAATACCATATATTTGTGCTTCCGCCATACCAAAAGGACAGTGCGGATCACTTGCTACAGTACATTAAAATGATATTGCTGCGTACACACCGGTTATTGTTGCTACCGTGGATGCTACTTTTTTATAATCACCCTCGTTCTTCATCAGGATTTGATCCAACCATTATGAATCATTAATAGGCTGTTTGGTTGCCTGCATCCAAGGAGATTTGCATCTAGAGATACAAAATTAGGGTGTTTGGTTGTCTTCTCACCCATCTGAACCTGGCTCTCCAGATGCAATTACCTCCTCCGGGCCAGGCTCTGGAGATACGACCAAATTGGGCGTTTCCCCAGAGCCAGGCTCCGCGGATGCAGCAACAACCACGTGCGCGACATATTTGATTCATTTATTTGCTATATCTTTTGATTAGTATTTTTGATTACCGAACCGATTTCAAAAATGGGTTATTGATATTTTTTCGAACAAAACGAGACCACACTTGCCATATAAATTTTAAAAGTTTAAAATTTTCATTTTTGAATTTATTTATTTTGCAGTAAACAACTTAAAAGAGTTAATGGACCTGCAGTGAACAACTTAAAGCGTGGGGTCCATGTCACGTCGGATCTAAACATAAAACAAAGGGATACGGGCCTGCAGTGAACAACTTAAAGAGTTAATGGACCCAAAACTGCAGTTTGAAAGTTGATGGACCTAAGTGACACCACGCTACAAGTTAATGGACCTCCGATGTATTTTACTCAAAATGATATTGTTGCGTACACACCGGTTATTGTTGCTACCGTGGATGCTACTTTTTTATAATCACCCTCATTCTTCATCAGGATTTGATCCAACCATTATGAATCATTAATTCACTCTACATTTATATTGGGAATTTGACGAGTTCATTATAAAGTTCATGTTTGACAAAAGTGCCGCTCCATGTGACAATGCCACATGGGCCTTAGACCAACATACCCTCCTATGATTCCTATGAACCCTCGAGTGGTTTAGACTATTTAGCTAATTTGAATCATTTATTTCTATAAAAGTTGATCCACACAAAAAGGATTGGGAATCCATCGATCTCCCATATCGGAGATTGGAATTTCATTTGAAATTATGAAAATATAGTTAGAAATCCAAAATTCTAAAATTCAAAATTTGAACCGTTTGGTTCAAATTTCAAATTGAAAAACTAATAACAAATTTGAAAAGCAAAACTTTCCAATTCAAAGTTTGAGAATCCCAATCTTCAGTAAGGGAGATCGAAGAATTCAAATTTTGAACAGTTTGGTCAGAAATTCATATACTATAAATCAAATTTGAAAACTAAAATTTTCAAAATAAAAGGTTTGAATAATCTCAATCTCTAGTATGGAAGATTGGTGAATTCCTGATCCTTTTGTATGGGCCATCCTTTATAAAGATCAATAATTTAGATTAGCCAAGTGCTCTAGCCCCCTTAGGGGGGGTTCGCCGGTCCATGGTAAAGTTTGCCCTAATCATGACCCTTGAATCAAACCACGTCAATAGTTCAAAGCAATTTAGATGTGTGCTAAAAAAAATCTCATATATTTTAGATATATCCATAACGGATCAAGGAGAATTTGTTGTGGATGCTACAATATAATTAATTTTTGTTTCTCATGTGTTGCTCACATGTGAGCTCATCAGTAATACATTTAGAACTTTGTTGCTAACTGGAGAGGTTTATGCACCCGTGGCGCGTGGTATCAGTCTCTTAAGGCACAACTGCATTTTGATTTTTTGTTTTAGATTTTTTGGTTTTTTATCCTTAGAGATGACGTGGCACAACTAGAGGAAGTAATTCAACTATTTGTGAATCCTAATCTTTTTAAAGAAATTAATGGCTTGATTTTTTATGGACATCTACATGAAATTATGGTTTTACATGCTTTTTTTTAAAATATTCTATTATTTCTTAATTAATTTTGTAGAAGTTAACATTTCTAATGTTTAAATTCATTTATGGACCTTCCCCATGCATGAATTTTTGTTGTATTTTGGAACTTTTTAGATTTTCTATTTTTTTTCAGGGAGGCGACTGGCACAATCCTGCTGGTGCTTCGTAATATAGAATAGATTTTACCATAATTGAGGTCAACTTAAACCGTTAGGAATTGAGAGGAATAGTAGACCTTTCATAGCCATTTTGCTCTCAGGCCATGAACATGCCCTTGTCTCTTGGCTTGCATGTGTCCCCATTCGTCAAACGCTCCAAATTAAATCGCTGCGTTAACTGTAACGCATGGAGATGGGTCAGGCAAGCTAGCTAGTCCCGAACAATCGAACATGGCGAACCGAGACCCTGGTCGTCGCGGCCGTTGCTACCGTTTCTGACGGTCGACGGACGCACGCACGCAAATACTGAAACTGAATCAATCCATATGGATCGATCGCTGATAGCTAGTGCGCCGCACGTCGGGGTAGTGTAATCCACACACTATATACCAGTACTGCATGCACTGATCAATCATTGCGAATATCAAACGCATTTCTTTCTCCTCGATCGAGTCCTCGTCGCCCTCCTCCAATTAAGAAAACGAGAGTGGAAATTAGTTGATTCGATTAGATTGCTAATGGCAGCACAGATTTATTAATCAGAGAAGGCTTTGCTTGCTTGCTCTTGCTTGCACAGTACTCAGGCTATAGAGTTAATTCGATAGATCCACAACGTGCAGACCAGAACTTATATATCTGTGGCAGTATCTATGATGGATGCGTCTGCGGCTTGTCTGCCTCTTCCGTCGATCCAGCGACGGTTCGACGCCAGTGGAGTCCTTTTTTCCCTGTGGATTAAGCAACCGATAAAACTAATGAATTTTTTTTTTTGCTTTTGGTTCAGATGGCAGAAAGAAACCACGTAGATATGCTGAGTTGAGATTATTTTGTAATCTTGGAGTGATGGCATGATGACTCCATCATCTACCAGGATTCCAATCTTGATGCATGCCTCCAATCTCCGTTTCAGGAAATAGAAATATATCCTAAGGTCGATTTGTGGATCTATCTATCTTGGCTTCCATCTCTTTATATATATGTCTGCTGACAGGGTATGGTGTGTGGCGTGTATGTACACGTCTGCAGGTGGTACGTGTACATGTGTGTCAGTGTGTGCATCTTTCTTGTAGTTGAAAAAAGAACAATTAGAATATGAGGTTAATTTGGTACTTGCATTGCAAAATGGCTTCTTTTGAGAGAAAAATTAAAAATTCAGCCACTACAAAATTGGATTATTTTCAAATAAGCTGCTTTAAAAAATTGTATCAAAATACCCTTACTCACCTTCTAATTTCTCCTTTCTTCTTCCCATTGAAGTGACCACACGACACTACTCGCTCCATGAAAATACTATTGCCAGTGCCACTCCCATCACGGATCGCCTTCACCTCAACCATCGTTGGGCCCCAATAACCTTCGCTGGCAGTGTCACTCCAATCTACTATCACACAATTGCTTGCTACGCCACTATATCAGCATTGTCACCACGGTTGATCTCTTTACTCGAGCTCTACCACCTGTGTCAGCACAACCCAATGATCCTTTTGATTTATTTTAACCATAGACACGCTTAGGTTTACCCTAGGATGCTAGACTCGTCAAAATTTCCTCACGAAGCATCGAATGTTTGTCCCTGTTTTGCTTTGCTCGAAGTACTCCGACGAGTGATTCTCATTGTCATCATTAACCTCTTGAACCAAGTGAGACCACCATGAGCTTTACGACCCAAAGATCCTATGACAGAGTTCAAGGTCACCAGGAAGGCCATGTCATGCTGTAGGGCATCGTAGGGTACCCCACAAGCGCAATGAAGATGTAATCATTGTCATTGTGGTTTGTTGTAGCGTACCCTCTGACATTCCTGTATAAGTTGTGAAGCGCTAAGACTCCACGAGATCCTCTGAGGCCCCCAAGGACATGTGGAAGGGCAAGAAGACCCTGCGAGGCCCCCATGAGGAGCCCGGGGAACATGGAGAGAAGAGAAAACTCCACGAAATCGTCAGGGGCCTGGAGACCACGCGGACACGCGAGGGAGTAAGAAGGTCCCTAGGAAACCGAGGACATGCAGAGAGAGGAGACGAGTCCCTGAGATCCTCTGAGGCCCTCGAATCCCCGACGGACAAGTGAAGAGGTAGGTTAACCCCGTGAGGTCCCCTGAAGCCCCCAAGATGCCCGAGGACACAAAGGAAAAGAGAATACGTTGTGAGAAATTATGAGGTCCCGAAGACATTGACGAACACACGAGAAGGCAAGAAGACCTCGCGAGGCCCTCTCAAGGACCTCGAGGCGCTAGGGCATCCGAAGAAAATAGAAGACTTCACGAGATCCTTTGAGGCCTCGTGGACACGCGAGAAGGTAGGAAAACCCCGAGAGATCTCCCAAGGCCCCAAAGACGCTTGATGGCATGCGGAAAAGAGAAGAATCCACGAGATCCTTCGAGGCCCCGACGGACATGCGAAAGGCAGGAAAACCCGTGAGGTCCCCCAAGGCTTCCAAGCATGGTTTTAAATCTCCGGATATGGTGGCTGCTAGCTATAGCAGGATATAGCATATTTTGCATGGTTGAGCTATGGAAAATCGCCGGCTATAGCAGGCTATTAGCGACTAATTGGCATTTAGCGGCCGCTATAGCTGTTTGAAGAAGGCATCTGCTAAATGTCATAGCCGGTTATTTAAAACACCACTTCCAATAAGCCCTACGGCACGCGTGGAAAAGAGAAGAGTCCACGAGATCCTCTGAGACCCCTGAGGCCTCGACGGATGCGTGGACAAACAAAAAAGCTCCGCAAAGACTCACGAGGTTGAACCCCTTACGGGGCACACCATTTGACGGCGCCAATCGCAACAAGAGCCATTGGCGCGTCACCATGAGGTCCGCGATGAAAGCCTGAACAAGGCCGACAGAGATCTAGCAAAGGAGGTTGGGTTTGAAAGGCTGGTGGCCACTTAGCTAGAAGAGAAAGCCTAGGAAGTAGTGGATGAGCTGAGAATTCCAGACTTATGCCGCAGCCAGACTGACCAAGGATAGGACCGTAATTAGCCAAATGAATCAAGGGCTATAGACCCGTCCCTCGTGTAAAAAGAGAATATGTTCCTCCTCGCCGATGTATATAAAAGGTCATCAACCTGCATCGAAGATACACATTTTGGAGAAAGAAACACTAGTCCCATCTCATAGGTGGCCCACTCGCTCTCTGCTCAACAAGCATAGCGCACCCCTCTCTCACACCCCTTAGGTGAACCCTCATCTCTCTCTATAGGGTGGCAAAGAAATTGCTCTCATAGGGTCATCCCATGATACGGTGTACGGATCTAGTGTGTGGAAGGCTTCGACGATCGAACTACGTACGGTCAACTTTTTAACGCCGTTTCTCAATGGTAGTCATTTCGCATCGACATAAACCTTAATAACCTAAAATTAAGATATCCCGGTCGACTGGTCGACACCACAACAATATGGAACAGTGCTAGCCATGTATGCACATATAGTGACCCCTATCACCATCAGCAACGTATTAGCTACGGCATACCAGGTGACCACACTTGACCCTACATACACACCCTGCCCTACCTGCCTCAAGGTTAGGCCTGGGGGAGGGCAGTGCATGCGCCCCGGGCCCCCAAAGCCTAGGGCCCCAACCCCCAGGCCGGCGTACCCATATGGCCATATGGCCTAATTCCAGCCTCCAGCAATTAGCGAACATGATTTACAGCCATATGGCCCGCCTTGTTAATTTTAGCGCCATGATTTATTGTCATTACTGATTTGTGAGCGGTGAGCCTGAGTGCCCGATGCGAGGGTTTTGATTTTTGAAGCTCAGCGAAGCAAGTCGGTGATCCATTCCACGCGACCACACCGCGGTGCCACGACGGATGCTGCTATCGTGGCAGCCTCGACGGTTCGGGACTTGGGCGGTGCTTTAGTGGACAACGACGACACGTTTTCCTTGTTCCTCGATTCCCTGATCAACGACGACTGCTTCGATGAGATTGAGACGGTGAGTAACTATTTTTGTCTTTGATTATCGGACTATGGAACGGATAATAGAGATTACAAAACCCCTTATATAATCCACCAAGAAAATATGTGGTAGAAGACTTTTGTAACGTGATCTCTATAAAAATATTTGAGGTAAAAAATGTCATTTTTGTACTTTTATTTTTTATTGGTAGTAATTTTTATAATATTGAATAGTGTCTTTTCAGTTGAGATATAGAGGTATAATTTTTTTTTAATACTTATGTTATAGGCTTCAGGCCGTAAGCTCGTGAACGGCCCTGCCCTACCTACAGGATCTCTGGGGCAGGACGATGCTGCATGCTCATGCATGCCTGCAAGCATGCCTGCCGGTGCATGGGCAGTCTCGCCCAGCCGCCCATGCGGCAATGCCATGTGTTGCGTTTGACAAAACTACGCAAGTCAGCATCGTCATATCAATCATCGCCTCCATCCTCCTGGTTCTCTGCGCGCCCTCGGTGCTAGCAGACATTCTCTGAATAAGAAAACCACACAAGAGAGACACGGTGTTATACAGTAACATAGAGCATTTCGATTGATTAGTTCTGTCCTTGGGAGTCTGAACTAATGGCATGCATTTACAGGTACAAATTCAATCAACAGTTAACATGATAGAGAACGATGCGCCTGCATGTGACAAGGATTGTGCTGTGGTTGCTAAAGCGACTCACAGTATAGGTAGTGCCATGGTTTTGCGGGGGTTTGGACCACCCAATCAAATTTTCAATGGTTTAGATCAGAATATCAGATGTCCTGGTGGCTGCATCGAGTGATAGGGCCACGTGATAAAGGAACTGTGAGCATTTCTTTTATCTTTTTTTGAGACGCTACGCTTCTTTTATTGAAGAGACTTAATTTCTTCTGTTTGGTACTCTCTCGGTTATAAAACAGTAGTCGTTTTGCACATTGACACAGTCTTTAAAATAGAACTTTGATCATAAAAACTTTTAAAAATTTATTTATAACGCATTAAAAATAATAATGTTATGAAATTTTTTTTAAGACGAATCTATCTATATAATTTTTATGTTCTCGATCTAAATATTTTAAAAGGTCTCTATGGATATAGTTTTAAAACTTTGACTTAGGACAAGTCTAAAACGACTACTATTTCAGAACAGTGGTATAAAAAACTAGACTTCGAAAGATTCAAAAAGCTGGAATATTAATTAGTCTAACTACTTGTTTACAGCTTTGAGGTGTTGCTCTCAAGATTTTGGCTCCAAGAAACATTCATATACTATGAGACGCGCTAGGGATCAGACATCCGGTTTCTAACAAAAAAATTAGGTGCTTCTTCTAAAATATGGGCAAATATTATTGAAACATGGACAATGTGAATGATAAAACATGGTCGAAACATGGTCGAAGCACTTACGAGTCACGAAACATTATGGAGCATGTGCGAAATACTGATGAACATGACAAAAATGCAACATCATTGAAACAATGTATGCAATTATTCAAACAAAATGTTTTACGAGAGCAACCATGTTTCACAAGAACAAAGTAATGCCTCACGAGGTAAACTTGAATGTTTTACAAGAAAAAATATGGCATTATTTTGTAAGAGCAAATAAAATGTTTTATACATTTGCTATCGATATTTGATACCTATATGGGTGATATTTCATGGTGAAAATACCTGCATATTGTATTAACCGTGTTTTACCATTCCGATGGGCCTCTATGACGCCGTGCTTGCCGAATCAGGCCGCCAAGATCGCCAAACTCAAAATTAGCCCCATATTTAGTAGGCCATCCCAACATCACCACAACCTTAATTATTAGGGCTTTGAGTAGCTTACTACACACTACAGGAAACGGTCGTAGTCACGAGTGCGTCTCAACGTCTCGACGGACAAAAAACCTCGACATAGGTAACTTGGTCTCGACGGCCAACACTTAAACGTCGATAGATAGTCTCTAGGACAGGTAATCTCGACGGCTCAAAAATAAGCTATCGAGAGTAATCAACCGTCTGCTAGGAAGAAACGGCATCAGCATATATCGACGGCCAGACGTCAGCCGTCGAGACAACATATATTTTCAGTTATAGTTTTTTATTTGTAAACTAGAGTATAACATATTTAATTTATATAAAAAACTGATAAATGCTCAGACCTTTAGTATGACATTTGAATTTAAAATTTGTGTTTTGTTCTTTATCTTTTGAAGTTGGATTGAATTATTGATTGTATGAAAATATTATATCTCACCGTACCGTATGCTAAGATAACCTAGAGGTTATCCAAAAAACACCCAGTTTAGAGGGGGGTGTCGCATTGGATGCTTGAAATTTTCTAGTTTAGAGGGGAGTGTCGCATTGGATGCTTGGAATTCACGACGAGGGTGTTGGTCATCGAGATAAATAATATCAACGGCTGGACCGTTAAAACTGTTTGTCTCTCTCGACGAAGCTAACTCAACGGTCGTCAAGACTAATTATTTTCGACGACTTAGTATTTACTATCGATGCTTCAGACTATCAAAACAATTGTTGTTTCCTGTAGTGGCAACCTCATGGTGCCCCCACTCACTCGTAGAAGTGTCCTCCGCCAGCCGATGACGGAGGTTCCCACTTGCAAGAGGGGGGCGGGGGAGCTTCGTTCTGACATGAAAAGGGGATTTGGTTTCGTCGTTGGACAGATGAAAAGCAGCACGGGTAGTGAGCGGTTACACTTACATGGGTCGCGAGTCGCGACGAAAAAAAAATTGGCCCGGTGCGGCGTCCAAACGGATTTGGATGCCCGTTTGCAAATAATTTTGATAAACTGTGCTCTTAATCCGAAAAGAAACCGGCCTGACCAAAATCCATGTTCAGAGCTTTGTTTATTCATGACAGAATGGAAACCGATATTCAGATTATGTGACTAGACTTCTGCACATGGCTTATGTTTCCATCATAGCTAGAATGATTATGCTGTTGAAAGCTATGCCAGGGTTTGGTGCACTTTTTGATAACATAATCAGCCTAGCACTTCTAACAAGAACCCTCTTGACTACTTCAGGGGGCAAATCATGGAGTTTCCCTACGACGTTGAAGGTTACACGATAGGGGGACCCATGTTAGAATACATGGTATGGGGCATTGACTTGTTGAGCCAAACATAGTGCCATAGCACCTGCCATGACTAGTTAATTCACAAGACATGCAAGAAAGATGGAAAGGGTTCAATGTACATTGGTAGGAAGCCATAAATATTGCACCGCAAGAACTGCAGCTGTAGGGTAATAGGCAAAAGAAAAATTTTGCGATCTCTAAACATGCTGTTCAGAGTCAGACATTGGGCCGAATTGGGATTTGGGAATATAAATTGTGATATTAGTTATATATACTACTTAACATTATCATACTAACTAGTGGGATGTCAGCTGTTGGCTGTTGCTAATTGTTTATTACGGCTTCTTCTGTAGAATATGAAGGGTAATGATCTATTGTCTGTCCATGTTTTAAGCTTAGTGGCAGGCAATGTGTAGAAAAAATACAACTGTAGCCCCATGCTAGCGTGTTTCAAGGACACCAAGAATCATAGGTGATGTTGCTACTAATTACTCAAACCAATAAATAGCAGGAAAATAAGGCCCCAATATCCAGCACAATAATGCAAACTAGTTCCTATATCCTCTGGGGATTGATGTGTGCTGATCAATCTAAGAGAGAACATAAAGATATATGTCATGTTCTCTGGCCCTAGCATAGCTTTAGATTTTGGAAAAAAATGAGAAATAGTTGGACAACGCTATGTGTCGGGTGCTCGATCAAGATGCTTGGAATCGGATGCTCAGTTCCGATACTGACAAAAATCGGACCCAACACTAGGGTTTTTTTTCGGTGTGTAAAAAATTTCGGTCCTCAGCGATATAACCAAAATTCACAAAATTCGCATAATTCGTTTTGAATTTTGTTCAAAAAAATTCAAACACGAAACAAAAAGAAGAGAAAATGCTAAAGGAAAGGATCAACCTACAACCTACCGTCGCTAAAGCACACCACCTACCACTGCACTACACTAAATAGACTGCTAAGAATGGTTGGACACATTCTCTTATACATTATCTTCAAATTTCACCAAATTTAAAAATTTCGTGCGGTAATTTTAAATATCGGCGTGGGGCGATAAATCTGAATTTCTGGAATTTCGGACGAAATTTCGCCGAAATAAAAATCACTGCCCACCGCACCCCACCTGTTCGGACGCTTTTTTAACATGCAATTTGACGGCGTGCTCTCCGCTCAACCACTGCGGATCACACCCCTATCAGATTTTCTACCTTGCTAGCCGATCAGCTCGAGCTCGGTTCGATTTGAGCGTCGGGCACGACGAGGAGCGACTCACAGGGTTTACCCAGGTTCGGACCCCCTCGCGGGTAACAGTCCTACTCCTGCCGAGCCTTAGCTCTTTTTCGTGTTGTGGTTGTGTGGAATGCGATTACAGAATGTTTCGGAACCCCCTCCTCTTCTCTCTCCTCCGCTTTTATACAAGCCTTGAGCTGGCGGAGAGAGCCGAGGGAGTAGGCAGTACAGTACCCTCAGTACACTGATAAGACAAAAGGAATAGGACAGGAGAGACGAAAACGTGCCGCTACTGTGCCATATGGCGCCGCCCTCGCGTGCTTCGCAAGTGGCCTCTGGCTCGCGCAGACACATCGGTGAAACTGCGGGCAGGGCCCAGCCTGCTCCTTCTGACGTGGACGGCCAACTCGATGATGGCAAACTCTCTCTCTGCCGGTCAATTCCGCTGCGCCACAGTGACAGTTGATCAGACCCGCAGAGGTCACTGTAGCGGTAATCATCTCCTCTTCTGTCTATCCGCGCGTGATGTCGCATTGAATGCGCCCGTCCTTCACAGCAGGGGGAGCCTTCGCCCGGAAGACTCCTTTCGGAATGCTCCCTACCGAGCGGGCCCCACCTGACATAGAGGGACCCTGTACGCGCCGAGGGGCTCGCCCACACGCTGGGGCCTGGTCGCCCGCCTGACGTGTGGGGCCCTCGCCCGGCGCTTGAGGGGCTCGCCCACACGCTGGGGCCTGGTCGCCCGCCTGACGTGTGGGGCCCTCGCCCGGCGCTTGAGGGGCTCGCCCACACGCTGGGGCCTGGTCGCCCGCCTGACGTGTGTCGCCCACACGCTGGGGTCTGGTCGCCCGCCTGACGTGTGGGGCCCTCGCCCGGTCTTCTCCAGGACTCTTTAAACCCCGGTATTTATTACACCGACACAGTATGGACTTTATTGTGGGTCTGCCGAAAAATCAAAGGGGTTACGATTCGATATGGGTGATTGTCGATTGATTGACTAAAGTAGCTCATTTCCTTCCGGTGAAGACAAGGTATGACAGTGCTAAGCTGGCAGAGATCCACATGTCAAAGATAGTGTGTTTGCATGTAGTTCCTAAGAGGATCGTGTCGGGTCGAGGGAACCAGTTCACATTGAAGTTCTGGACTAAGATTCATTCTCTGTTGGGCATGCATATAGCTTTCAGTAGTGCTTATCATCCTCAAAATGATGGGCAGACTGAAAGGACGAATCAAATATTGGAAGATATGTTGAGAGCAGTAGCTTTGTCAGACTCAAAGGTCTGAGATAATGCATTACCTTATGCTGAGTTCTCTTATAATAATAGTTATCAGACCAGTATTCAAATGTCGTAGTTTGAAGCTTCGTATGGAAGGAAGTGTTGTACGCCATTATATTGGAATGAGACTGGAGAGCGGAGGTTATTCGGTCTAGATGCTTTAAAAGAGGCCGAAGATCATGTTAAGTTGATCCATCAAAGGATGAAGACCACGCAATCAAGGCAGAAGAGTTATGCCCAATCCAAAATTTGTGGATTTATGAAATTACAAAATTTGGGAAAGTTCTAAACCTACTCAGATTAGAATTTTAGCCCAATTCAAAGTCTATCCACTTAAGGACCTGACCTAGTTTAACAACCACAGTATAAATACCCCTCAAGACCCCCTCCCAAGTCCCCAACTTGAGACATCCCCCAGATCCAACCCTAGCCATCGAAAACCCTAGCTGCCAAAGAGTTCTCGAGGTATCTCGTCCTATGCTTTGCCCTAACCCAAGAGTAGATGGCGCCATTATGTAGAGCTCGTCGAGACGGTTAACATAGACATCCAGATAATCGGTTTTGGTGAAGAATAGCGCCCAAAAAAAGCTCACGGAGTTTGCTAGCGCCGTCACCGTCGCCACCGCACCGTCTTGCCGCCGGTCTCCTCGTTTAGCGCGCCCCGCCACGCGGATCCCGCCGCCCACTCCTCCGTGTGACACGCGTCCCGCAGCACCGCCGCCTTCGACCCGCGCCCGCGCGTTGTCCCCGCCCATGCCATGCGTAGGCACGTGGTTCCCCGAGCCACCGCAGCCAATCAGCCGCCGCCACGCGCCCCCTTTCTCCCGCGCGTGCCGCCGCGAATCAGCGGCTGCCGCCCATCACTCACCGCCACTGCGCTACGCCCGCGCTGCCGCGTGTCATCGCCCACGTGTTGCGCCAGCCAATCCGAAACCGCCACGTGTCGCCTCGCCGCTATACGCTGCACACCACTCGCCGGTTCGATCGGTTTGGCTGGTTTAATCGGTTTAACCGGTTTATTTATTTTTAAGATTTCCTATTTATCCAAAACTTTTAGGAATTATTTAGGGAGCATGGGAAGTCCAAATTGGATGATTCCAGATCCATTAAATCCCATAAATAGACTAGAATTTTATATATTTTATTGAGATATATGTTCTATTGAAAATATTTATGTTCTTATGCTTTTGCATCTACGTGTAGATCGCACTTGCGTGCACTGTTCGGGGATTTTCTAGGAGCAGTTCGAAGGAGCATCCCAAGACCCGGAGTATTACCAATGCAAGATAGATTGCATCTCGCTAACCTATTTTGCAAAACTTACCCGATTATTTGTTTTATTTACTTTTCTCTTGCATGAAATGAAGGAAAGGGTTAGAATCCTATTTAATCACACTGAGTCATCTACCCTGTGAATTTAGCCATTTATTGCTGCCTTAGTATTTCCTAGCCTATCCTTATGCATAAATGCTAGTGCTCGTGGGTTGGTAGTTGTTTAGGTTATTCATCATTTAATTACTCGGTATGATTGGAGGTGCTGAGTTACTTTTAATAACCTAATCAACTAAAACCTACGTGGTGTGTGTTGACTTAAGGTTGCAAGTTGGGTGGTTTTGTATAATGAGGATTGTGGTGGAGGTAGTCACCTTGGTCTAAGAACCCTTGACGTGTGCTTATCCGGCTAAACCATACAAGCGCAACCGTAAGTGCTAGCTCTAGCATGTCAGCCAACATGTGCTAGTCCTTGCTTAGTAGTTAGGGAAAACTGTTAGCACACGATACTTTGAAAAGATTAGGTTGCGGTCCGTTAGCTCAAGAGGGGGACCCGAGTGTCGAAACCTTAGAGAAGGTATCGGTGTTAATAGAAGGAACTAATGAATCGTCTTGTATCATTATTTTGTCTAGGCTCCAAAGGAAGAGTTAAAACATAAAAGTACCACTAGGCTTATGGATAAAGTGTGCTACACTCTACAGAGGTTTAAACTATCATGATAGCCGTACCGACGGTCTTGGGAGAGGAGGAAGGTCGTACATGGTAGTCCCATGTGTTATTAATTAACTTGATGGACTGGTTTGGTTTGAGTTATTCGAGGGTTGTGCAGTTCTGCAGAGGGGCTTTGGAAGCCGAGCTCTGTATGTTTATTTTGGGAATCTATTGGATCATAGGCGCTAAAAACCCCTAATTAGTGAAAGCAATTGATGAAAGTAGATACTCATGCAAGATTAGAGAAACATTACCAGATACGCACACGTTTGATAACGCAGTTCGTCACCTGCCTACATCTACGGAGCAATGATTCCGGGCGCTCCTCCCCAATCAAATCCTTTTACAAAGAAGTACAAATGACCTGCTCTGGTCTGAGTTACTTGCTCTGCAACAGAATCTTGCTATGCCTCACACGACGTCTACTGCCCTGCTACAGCTTCTGCAAGCCAAACACAACCCCTTGCTCATCTGCCTCTCTCCCTGCAAAAATCTCTTCTAATCTCTCTCTAATCTTCTCTAATCACCTTTGAACTTTTCTTAATTTTTGTGGCCGTCATTAACATGCAGATAGGGGTGGATTCGAGTCGATCCTGAGCGAGCTTAGGCTGTCAAAGCTCGGGCTTGGTTAAGCTCGAGCTCAGCTCAGGCTCGGCTCAAATCAGCATCGAGCTTAGGGTTAAGCTCGAGATTGAGCTCGATAAAAGCTCGGTTAGGCTCGAGATCGGCTCGGTTGAGCTCGAATGAAGGGATTTGTGTTGTTTTAAGAGGAAGATGAGACTATATGAGCTCAGTTGGGCTTGATTTCAAGCTCGAACTCGGCTCGAATCGGTTGAAAAAATAGATTTAAAGAGAGAAATATGCTATACAATGATAATCGTTCAGACTCGGTTGGACTCAATTAAGGATCGGGATCGAGCTCGAGCTCGGCTCGAATAGACTCGAGCTCAGGACCGGGTTCGAGATCGGCTCGTTTAGCATTTGAGCTCGATCCGAGCTCGAGTAGCTCGTCGAGCCCGAGCTTTTAGTCCAGCCCTACACGTAGAAACCCTAAAAACTCTACTAACCCCGAGCCTTCTCGTCCCTTTTGTTGTGAAAATACTTCGAATCCAACTTGGGCTCAAATTTTACTCAAACTCGGCCTGCTGAGCTCCCCACCTGGGCCACACCGCGCCCTCCTGGGCCGCTGGCCTTCCGCCTTGCCGCGCCTCGCCACGGGACGCACCCAGCCGCGCTGTCCATCCACGCTGCATGCGCAGCCCACCGCACGCACATGCCTGCATCCATGCACTAATTATCCGGCCACATGCATCACTAATCACCATATCACATTTTTATTTCCTTTTATTTTTCCTTTCTTCTTATCTGCAAAATAAAAACATATATATCCAAAACTCTCAAAAAATATTAGTTCAAGATTAGTCCAATAAATCATCAATCATTCTCAAATATTCATCCAAAATTATCATTTTCCTTTTAAAGATATTCCAATAATTCAAAACATCTTCACAAAAATATGTAAATAAATTGAAAAATCATCTCATCACACAATATTTAAAATATTCACTCAACAGAATCTTATCATTATTAATTATTTTACAAATTGTTTTACAACACTTTAATTAATCTGACTAGAATTGGTGTTTACGTAAAATAGCCATCATGTTGTTGTTTATATCTTTGCATTCATTATAAGAATTCTTGTTGGGTAGCCGTGTACTCACTATATAAACCACGAATATATTTTTATTCAGGAGAAGAATCGGGTAGGACTATTCTGCAGGATCAGGAGGATTCTGTGCCAGGATTCGACCAAGATTAGTTGTCGCTCAAGGGTTGGATTAGAGCATCATAATACCTTATTTCCACTGCATATTTGGATTTTCACACTCTGAACTATATTATATTGTCTTAATCAAATTATTGTAAAAAGTAGTTGTGATACAATTGCTTTTGCATATTATGTTATTTTCTTAGATAATTGTGATTGTGTGATGATGTTCGACAATTGTCGCTCGTGAGTTGCTAGTATTGATCTCTAGAACTAGCAATAGATCTTGAGTGGATCCTGGTGAAGCCGGGGTCGCGACAAATAATCGGTTCACATCACACATCTAAAAAAACTAAACATTCATCCATATCACAAGGACAAGCACAGAGCATTACTTACCTTCTTTACCCAGGAATCAGGACGATAAACGATCGATACCGATCCTTGCAACAAAACCTACAAAAGGTGACAAATCTCAAATAAAATGCCCCCCTCGAGGAACACAATAATCCACAACACATCTTCTTTCTCTATTTCTCTCTTTCTCTCTAGGATCACCAAAACCTAGAATATAGACAATATAGATATCTCGAGCAGCAAGTATAAAATTGCCACTTCTAATCGTCTTTTTACTGGATTCTCACATTTTTTTAACTCCAAATATATATAAGACCAAGGATAATACTATAATTAAGTAGCTTGGGTCCAAATCATTGACTAACTAGTCTGAATCTACTATCAATCCTACTGGAAAGGAAAATTACCAAGTAGAGACTAAGTCCATCGTTTGCTCATAATAAACTGGCAGGAATCAACACTTAAGTAGGGAAAATTCATGGAAGAACATAAGATTCCGTTACCCAAAACTGATCATGAGCATGAACTCCCTTGTCTTCTCAGTTTTCTAGCCTTCTATTCGATGGATTCCCTTCTACTTCTCCTCCTCCCCCTTATCCACCTCTTCTTCACCGGTCTCCCAAACGACGGGGTGTCCCTCGCAGCAAAGCAAGGAGCACGCAACGCCATCCGATGAACAACGGCAGGGTGACGGCCTCCAACGACCAGCAGTGGCGGTGGCTTCCTCTAGCAGCGGCGACGCTTCGACACAGGCGACAATGGCGCTAGGCGCCGAGCAAGGGTGCCAGTACCATCGATCAGGCACAAGCCGCGGACAGCACGCGGCGACGCGAGGGCAGCGGCAGACGGCGGCACGATGGCAGGGGCGACTCACTGGGAGCGGCGGCACGAGGGCAACGCCTTGCATCATTGCATGCCTGTTTGGCAATGGTGACGCCTAGGGCAGGGATCCCCTCTCATGTCTCCTTTTAAGCCAAAGGATGGACCGGGCTCTAATGGCCCAATCACAGGATATTGCACGTGGGACCAAGCCTGAGCCCGGCCCGGCCCGGCCCGACCCGACCCAGTGCGCCGAGCCTCAAATTTGGGCCCAAGCCTGGCCTTCCGGTCACATTTTCCTTGGGCCCAAGCTCAGCCCGACGATCGGGCTTCAAATTGAGGCCTGAGCCTGACCCGGTACACTGGTCGGACCAGCCCGGGTCAATCTTTCTCAGATTGGGCTACCCATGATCAGGTCTAGACTTGTCCAAAGGCCAAGTCGGGCCTGGCTTGAAAAAGGACGGTTCCACAGGGCTAGGTCCAAGCCCGGCCCGGTCTGACTTCTTTTCCTAGTCTTGAGCATTAGCTTGGCCCGAAGCCCAGCTCAGCCCGACCCGGTGCTTTTTTGTGTTTCCTTCGGGCCCGGCCCCGGCCCAACGGGCGGGCTCTATATGGAAGCCCAAGTCGGGCTAGTGTGCTGCTCTGGTCGGCCTGGCTCGGGTTGCCCATGGCTAGGTACATTATAAAACAGCTTAGTTTATTTTAAAAAATCTCGCGTTCACGATATAAAAAAATCATCAAAATTGTTTTTTTTTGTTATGACTCTACGTATCTTAAAGCAACTTTATGCAAGTTGACAGGTCAAACTGAATGGGTGGGTCCTACATGTAAAAATTTATGATATAATATAGAACCTATATGAAACCATTCAATACAAATTCGTGGGTTGAAACCATTTGAACCCAAACCTTTTCAAACCCAACACAACCCATTTCAACTTAAAACCCACCCCACCAAGCCCATTAGCTACATGAACACCATTTCCACCCATCTCTAATATAGTCTAAATCTTGATATCTATGCCATTATAATTTCTTGTGTTTTTTCTTTTTTTGTCTGATTAATGTAAATTTTTAACCTCCTAGAAAAGAACATGGTGACAGCTCCTTTCATGTGTGCTATATTATTCCTTATATAATAAATTGGTTATACGTACCCTTTGCCTTTGCGTCTTGGTTATTGTTGCAAAAACTTGCCATCAAATCTAGTACAAGTCGTAGATGAACAATCACACAATCATAAAGACATGTCACCTCCTAGCTCTGGACCGGCTACAACATTTATTTCGTAGAAAAACCCGCGGTCGTCACATCAGCCAAAATCTGGGTGAATTCGGGTCGGAGGGCAGTTTGCCACTTCGCCCAGCATGAACAGTATGAGGAGGTTGATTTTAGAACGGAGGACCGAAACCAAACTCAGAGAGTTGGGGATGCGGGAGAGGAGGAGAGGAAGACGGTGAAGACTGAATAGAAGGCCGAGGCATTCGGCCAGGTGCCCAGCAGACACGAAAAGGCCGTGAGTGGCCCATGTTAATTGAGTGGCAGCATAGCATAGCATAGCATAGCATAGCATACCGTGTTAATTGAGTGGCCCATGCTAATTGAGTGGCCGTGAGTAGCTCGTGGGAACCCATGTTAATTTTTCAATTTTGGATTTTGAATTTACACGAAAATTGGAAATTTAATTTTTCATACCATATCCAATTTACACGAAACAGATTTTCAAATTCATGTAAAATCATGAAGAACCCATTTTTTATACTTTGAATTTTCGAAATTCAAAATTCAAAAATTCAAAAATTTAAATACAAATTCAAGTGTAAATTCGAAATTCAAAATTCAAAAAAATTTAAAAATTTGAAAGTTTGCAAAATGGGTTCTTTAGGATTTTACATGAATTTTGAAACTTGTTTCGCGTAAGTTAGATATGGTATGAAGTGGTAATAGATAAAAGAAGTTTGATGAATAGTGCCTGGTACTGTAGCAACAGTACCCGTCGCGAATTGAACGCACGACTAGTGCCTGGTTCTCCTGCGCCGTCTTCTGACCAACCTGTCGTGCGCCCAAAGTGCGACAGGTGGGGCTGTCGCGAATTGAACGCGCGACCGGCGTCTATTTGTGTCTAATTTTCAATCCGACGTATAATTTTGCATAAACGAATAAAAAATATATAAAAATTAAAAATTCGGCAAATAGCAATAGCGTTCAGTCCACGGTCAGGCAGCGTCGCATCCTCATTTTTTAAATTCAAAATCGTGTGCTCATGACATAAATTTTAAAAATATTTTAAAATACAAAATTTTAAAAATGATTATGTACCATTAATATTTTACAAAAATTTAAAAATGATTATGTGCCATTAAATATTTTACAAAATTTTAAAAATGAGAATGTACCATTAAAATATTATATTTGCCGTATTATTTAAATCTTTTCGGCTAAATTAATTCTTAAATTATTTTTCCTATGGCGCCACCTCTCTTCTCTCCAACGCCAGCCTCTCTTCTCATGTCAATCTCCTCTCCGGGCCGATCCTCCTTGTGAACCCATTTTCGTTGTTTGCTCTAGGAGATCGTTGCCGAAATCATAGAAATTCCTCAATGGAGTTGTGTTGTCTACCTCGTCGACCACCGACTTTTCTTCGCCGTTCGTCGAAGCCGAAGGGTACAACTTCTTTCTAGTAGTTCATCTATAATACTTAGGCATAGTGCTAGTGTCCTTAGGCATCGTTAATGTTGGTTTTAGTCAGAGCCGTCATCCACATGCTCTCCTTTTACCTCATAGCCGCGGAGGGCCGTAAGGCTGTTTCTATCCTCCTCTCATTCGTGGATGTCCTTTTTCCTCATCCATGATCGCCTCAGGGTTTCCCTCGTTGTTCTCCTCCTCTTCCCTCCTTTTCTCGTTGTCGGAGGTCGCCGGAACACGCCAGAGCGACGCCGTCGTCCCCTACTGGAGCACAACACCGCCATCTCCCCTGACTCCCTTCGTATCGGGCCACGTTGCCTCGACGCTGGGCTGAGCCGACGCTGCCCACAGCCTCACGCTAGGATGCCGCCTTATCCTTTGCGCCTTGGGTCACAGGGTCCGAACGTGTGCACCCGCGCCCCTGCCATGTGATGGGCCACCCCAACCGGCAAGCCTATTGAAAGCGGAAAGATTTCTCACTCAATGAATTGATTGCATTGGCGCCATTTGGGCATATAAATAGGACAGATTACAACTGAAGGAAACAATCAAAAGGATTACACGTGATTGTAGCTGATCTTGGTCATGCCTAATATATCCCAACTCTCCAAATATGGTGACGTTCCATGCGGGCATTGTTGCCCGTTCAGCAACGCGCAAGGGGCACGGGTCCAGTGTAGCCAAGGGCCATGCATATGTGCATGGCTAACACTCCCGCGCAGTCAAAACGGTAGAAGGGCGGACGTTGAGACTAGTCCGAAATTCTGTGAAGACAGTCATCGGTAGACCCTTGGTGAAGATGTCCGCATACTGTGTCGATGTAGGCACATGAAGTATGCAAACCTGGCCAATTGCAACACACTCACAAACAAAGTGTAGGTCGATCTCCACACGCTTGGTCCGCTGGTGTTGAACCGGATTGGTAGAGAGATACACGGCGTTGACGTTGTCACGGTAAACCAGAGTAGCCTGATCGAGGGGAGAGTGGAGTTCCATCAGAAGCTGGCGGAGCCAAGTGGCCTCAGCAACTTCATTAGCCACAGCACGATATTCAGCTTCAGCACTGGAGCGGGATACAGTGTGCTGGCGCTTGGAGGACCAAGAGATGAAGTTGTCACCAAGAAAGACACCGTACCCTGATGTGGACCCGAGTCTCGGGGCAGCCGGCCTAGTCAGCATCAGTGTAGACAACCAGAGTGGTAGGGGACGTCCGGTGCAGGAGGAGACCATGGTCGAGCGTGCCACGAAGATAGAGAAGAATACTCTTTACCAGGGCTAGGTGAGGAACCTGAGGGTCATGCATGAACAGACAGACCTGTTGGACGGCATAAGCAATGTCGGGGTGAGTGAATGTCAGACACTGGCACCGACGAGGCTCCGATAGTTGGTGGCATCATCAACAGGGTCGCCGGCGGCAGAGAGCTTCGAGTGCGTATCGACTGGAGTGCTGCATGGTTTGCGCTCGGACATGCCGGCGCGCTCGAGAATCTCAAGAACGTAATGATGCTGAGAGAGATGCATGGTGCCATTCTGCCGAGTCACTAATATACCAAGGAAATGATGCAGCGGGCCGAGGTCTTTCATTGAGAATTCATGCTGAAGGGCCATAATAGTGCGCTGGAGAAGGACGTTCGAGGAAGCGGTCAGGACAATGTCATCAACATAGAGCAGTAAGTAGACTATCTCAGTGCCACGACGAAAAATAAATAGTGACGGATCTGACTTGGCTTCGACAAAACCCAAAGAGAGGAGATGTGTAGCAAACCAACTGAACCAGGCATGGGGCGCCTGCTTGAGGCCATAAAGTGACTTGTTGAGGCAGCAGACATAGTTGGGATGAGTAGGATCAGCAAAGCTAGAAGGTTGCACACGGTATACTGTCTCGGAGAGAGTGCCATGGAGGAAGGCATTCTTGACGTCAAGCTGATCAACCGGCCAGTCACGAGAGAGAGCCAGAGTCAAAACTGTCCGGATGGTCGCCGGCTTCACAACAGGGCTGAAGGTCTCGTCGAAGTCAATTTCGGGGCGTTGTGTGAAACACTGAAGCACCCACCGAGCTTTATAGCGATCAAGAGACCCATCTAGATGAAGCTTGTGGCGAAAAATCCATTTGCCAGTGACAAGGTTGACACCGGGTGGTCGAGGAACGAGATACCAAGTGTCGTTCGCTTGGAGGGCAGCGAACTCCTTAGACATGGCGGCACGCTAGTTGGGATCAGCGAAAGCCCCACGGTACGTCTTGGGAATCGGCGAGAGCGCGGCAGCATGAAGGTTGATCCGGTCGGCCGGGAGACGGAACCCGGTTTTGCCCCTGGTGGTCATGCGATGCGCATTGGTCACCGGAGGGATGGGAACGATGACTGGAGGCCCCCCGGTGCGGCTGCTAGCGTCTGGAGCCAGACCAGGGGAACGGGTGCCGCGCCGGTCGTGGCAGTGCCCGACACAGGTGGCATGTCGGCCAAGCAGGGCACCGAACCGGCACCGCTAGCAGCAGCCCGTGGCATGTCGGAGTATCTGGGCTGGCTCCACCGGCGACAGCCCACGTCATGGGGATGGCGGGAGCAGTAGGGCCAGGTGTGGAGCTTGGATGGGCTTCGCTGGCAACTGCCCGTGGCAAGGAGCCAGCGGGGGCAGCAGAGCTGGGCCAAGTCGTGACGGGCGGTTGTTGGGCATCGACCGTAGGTGGGCCAAGGCAGCTGGCACCAGCAGCTAGCGAAGAACCAGCAGGGGCAGCTACTGTGGGGGGCACAAAACCTGCAGAAGAACGCGGCCCGATGGGCAGCGGGGACGACTCCATATCCAGCAAAACATCATGGTTAATATCAACAGGTGATGCGGGCTCCAAATCAGTAAACGGGAAGGAATTCTCGTCGAATGTGACATGACGAGAGATAATGATCCTATTGAAGCTCATGTCAAGACACCAATAGCCCTTGTGTTCAGAAGAGTAGCCAAGAAAGGTGCACAGTGTGGAACGTGGCGAGAGTTTGTTGGCAACAGTGGCGGAAAGGTTTGGGTAGCATCGACAACCGAATACCCGAAGGTGGTCATATGATGGTGGAGAGCCATACAAGGCGCGGTGAGGGGTAGATAACTGAAGGGTTTTGGTCGGGTGTCGATTGATAAGATAGGTGGCGGTGTGAAGGGCTTCGACCCAATACTGGGGAGGCATGCTAGCCTCAATGAGGAGAGTTCGAACAACATTATTAATGGTCCGGATGGAACGCTCAGCTTTGCTATTTTGCTGAGATGTGTAGGGGCATGACATACGAAGGGAAACAACATGGGTGAGGAAGAATGAGCGAGCCGAGGTTGTCGAACTCACGACCGTTGTCGCATTGGACCATTTTAATGATAGTGCCGAACTAGGTGCCGACGTACGCAAAGAAGTTGGAGAGGTGGCGAATGTATCCGACTTAAAGCGTAGGGGGAAAGGTCCAAAAGAAATGGGAGCAATCATCAAGAATAACTAAATAATACTTATAACCAGAGACGCTAGGAATACGGGAGGTCTACAGGTCACAATGTATTAAGTTGAAATTCTGAGTAGCACGAGAGCTAGATGGTGTAAAAGGTAAACGAATGTGGCGACCCAACTGGCAAGCATGACAAAGCGTATCAGTGGGGCCATGAGTACAAGAAATAGCCGTGGAGCGAGCTAGATGATGAAGAGCGTCGGCGCCGAGGTGACCAAGACGACAGTGCCAGAGGGTGGTGCTAGTGGTGACCATGGCATGTGGAGGAGATGGCGACGGCAGCAGTGGGTAGAGATCGCCAGAGCTATTGCACCTGGCTATCACGAACCTGGTGCGAAGGTCCTTCACAGAAAGGCCATATGGGTCAAACTCAACTGAACAATGGTTGTCACTTGTAAAGCGACGAACAGAAATTAAATTCTTGATAATTTGAGGAGTGACCAGCACGTGGCGAAGAGTGAGTGAACCGTGTGCAGTCAGAATGTGAGTGGAGCCAACTGAGGTAATGGGAATCAAAGAGCCGTTGCCAACGACAATGCTAGAGGGAGAAGAACTAGAAAAGGGGTGGGAGATGGAAAGGTTACCGGGGCCAGACATCAGGTGATTGCTGGCGCCTGAGTCCATGTACCACGTGATGGAGGGCGGTGGGCTCAGCTACATGGTGCTGAACGCACTGGCGAGCCGCATGGTGCTGAACGCACTAGCGAGCGCGGCCTAATCCTAGCCGCCGTCGCCGCCCATGGAAGGGGCGGGATGCTGAGGCATGCCGGGAAGGCCCATGGGGTAGCCATGCAGTCCCTGCATGGGACTCGGCAAGATGGCGCCAGCGCCGTAGGAGGCTCCGTACAGGGGCCCGGCACCGCCAGCAGCTCTGTAGAGGGGCCCGACATTGCCAGCAAGGGAGTCGCCGTACCTAGCGGCGAGGGCTGTGAGCGTGTGGGGCGCGGGCGTGCCCTGCTGGAAGGGCGGGCGGGGCGCAGAACCACCAGGTCCCTGGCGCGGCGTGCTGGCAAGCCAGACCTGCACAGTGCCCATCCAGGGATTGAAGAAGGGGGGCCAGATACCTTGCTGTGCCCGGTCGCAGCCGCCGCCGTTACGATTGTTGCGGCGTCGACGATTGTTGGTGCGGTTATCACCCGCAGTGGTCTGGCCGCCGCCGCCGCCAATGGCCGCACCGCGATTGGCGCCCTGGGTGTTGGGCGCACCGGCTGCAGGACTGGGGGCGCCACTGGTGGAGGCAGCCGGCACGCCACCAGCGGGTGGGCGAGCGCCGGTGGAAAGGAGGGCCGTGGAGTGCGCCGTTGCCTTGTCATTGTGGTCGTTGCGAACGTTGTCGAACGTCGGGAAGGGCTTCTGACGCTTGACGTAGGGCGCCATATGTTGGAATCGATCGTTAAGACCACGCAACGTGGTCAAGAAGAGGGTTCGGTCGAGGACCGGTTCACCGAGGCTGCCGAGCTGATCTGCCATAGTTTTGAGTTTGCGACAGTAATCAGATATGGTTAGATCACCTTGGGACAGCGTGCGAAACTCCGTGTCGAGCAGCATGGCACAAGTCTCCTTGTTGCCAAGGAACATGTTCTCCAGGGCACGCCACACATGTCTGCTGGTGGCCTGGTGATCCGGGTCGCTCGAGGTCATGAGCCGAGGGTGATGAGGTGGAGGCCACGCCACTTGGGGTAGGAGGTGGAGCCAACCTCAAGAACCATAGGGACGAGGACCTTGATGTTCGTGAGGGCGACCGCCTGCGCGTGTAGATTGGCGATGAGGAGGGCGTCAGCTTTGGCCTCGCGGCGACTGCTTTCAGCCTCCAATCGGAGGCGCTCGGCTTGAGCCTCGGCCTCCACGCGACAGCGCTCGGCATCAGCGCGGCACTGATCGTCCAGGGCACGCTGGGCAACAGTCGTGCGTAGCTCCTCGACGAGCGCCGTCGCGTGGAGGCCGAGGCTGAAGCTGAGCTTCTCCGATTGGAGGCCGTACGTGAGGAGGCTGAACGCAGTCGCCGCGAGGCCGAAGTTGACGCCCTCCTCATCGCCAATCTACAGGTGCAAGCGGTTGCCCTATCCCTATGGTTCTTGAGGTCGGCTCCACCGCCCACCCCAAGTGGTGCGGCCTCCACCTCATCACCCTCAGCAAGTACGCCCTCACCGACCACGTGCTCTCCGACGACGTTCACCCCGACGTCACGCCCTGGCATCGCATGGACTGCGTCGTGATCTCTTGGATTTTTGGCACAATCTCCGCCAATCTCCTCGAGATTGTCATAACCTCCAGCGGGGCAGTAGTAGATGGAAAAGGAGAGGGAACGCGACGTTCACGACACCGGCCGGTGGTGGCTCTCGAAGAGTCGACGCTCGGGTGGACGTGCCGTGCGGGAAGCACGACACGGGGAGGGTGGCGCGATCACGTAGATCGTCGTGGCATGAGGGTAAGCAGCGGAAGGATGGAGCACGGGGAAACCCGGACTCGTGATACCATGAAAGCGGAAAGATTTCTCACGCAATGAATTGAATGCATTGTCGCCATTTGGGCATATAAATAGGAGAGATTGCAACCGAAGAAAACAATCAAAAGGATTACACGTGATTGTAACTAATCCTGGTCATGCCTAATATATCCCAACTCTCCAAATACGGTGCCGTGCCATGCGGGCATTGTTGTCCGGCAACGCGCAAGGGGCGCGGGTCCAGTGCTGGACCGAAGGCAGGGGCCAAGGGCCATGCATATGTGCATGGCTAACACCTATCTCACTATTTCTCCTAGTTTCATAAATTTTAAGAGTGCTTAAAATATTTTTATCTTTTGCATATTAACTCCAAAAATTACAAAGCCAGTTTGTGAATAAACGGCGCGCACCGCACGGCAGCCAGCAGGTAGGTCAGCCGACCGGTGGGCGCCGAGCGGGAGAAAAACCTGGCGGCGAGGGGAATGGAAAGGGGGACGAGGCTCGGCGAGCGGCAGCGCACGCGGGCACGCAGCACGCACAGGCGCACAGCGGCGTCCACGAACGGACGGGGCGCGCCGGATGGTTCGGGTTTGCGTCGGGTGCCGTGAAGCGGAACACGGCACGCAGCTAGCGTAGCACTAGCTCTATGGCCTTTCGGGGCAAGCTGCGCGCCGGCCCTGCGTGCCGATTGCTGCCAACGCGCGCGTCTTGTTGCGGGTGTGTACAAAGACAACTTGAGCACGTACCGTCCACACCTTTTTCCTGGAATGTGCGCGCTCTTCCGGTTAACCAGCGGTAGATACATAGGCCTTCCTAACACAGCTGAAACTATTTTTAATCCTACGTTGATGCCACTTCAAAGTTGCGAAGCCATACAGACGAAGGTGTAAAGTGGATTTTCATGCAATTGCAAAATTTAAAAATTTGCTGACACAGCTTAGCAAATTTTAGATATGCAACACGCGTGCCATATTTACATATTTAATGTTTTTATCCTCCTCTCTTCTTACCTCTCTGTCCAAACATCAAAGTTGATTGTGGTTGGTCGTCAAAGTTGGGAACCAAGAGGAAGTGGGGAGGGAGAAGAAAGAAGGGCAAATCAAGGGCGCCGGTTGGGCAACCAAGACAACAAGTTGATCGGTGCCGCCATGTGCACCGCTTGATGGTTGCGGCTTCTTTGGCAACATGGTGTAGCAAAGGAACCCCATTGGAGATGTTAGGCTAGAAGAGATATTGGTGCGATGCGACCAATGGAGCCCACTGGAGAAGGCCGGGAGATAGAACATGACGGATATGTCAAAAATACGTCGGATGTGAAAATTTTTAATTTTCACTGTTTTGTAATGATAATTCTATGAACACCAATTTGCGATGATATTTCTATGATCTTACCGCTTTGCAATGGCATATGCCTAATCAACTTGTTTTAAAATGAGTATATAATATGGCATATTTCTGGGGTGCTACAATTTTGCCATGTTTGTTTGAGCTGAAAGTTGTTGAAAACTTTAATCTGAAAAAGTTGTGACCCCTCGAAAGAATTCAAAAAATTGTGAAAATATTATTTTGCTAACTTTAATAAAAACTATTTAAAATCCTAAAAAATGACAAAAAGGTGTTACATCATTTGACTTATAAAAATTAACAAATTTTTATTTAATTTAAGTTGAAACGAACAAGGCCTTTTCCTTCGACGAAAGGAGCGCTACAATTTGAACAGCGGTAAGCCGTGACACGACGACGGCACACATGCACGGCACACGGTCATGCACGTACGGTGACGGCCGGGCGGCTCGCGGAGCAGGGAGAGCTTTGCCTTGTCGAGCCGGCCGCGCGCCGATTCACCATTCACGGTACCAAAAGCATCCCGGCAATAGACCAGTCGACGTCGCCGGGATCGAAAACGACGGATCCAACTGAACCGCCTCCGGAGCTAGGTAGCTAGCCCCGGAAGCCGTACGTCGTCAAAGGTATTACATCATTTGACTTATAAAAATTAACAAATTTTTTATTTAAACCGAAACAAACAAGTCCTTTTCCTTCAACGAAAGGAGTGCTACAATTTGAACGAGCGGTAAGCCGTGACACGACGACGGCACACATGCACGGCACACGGTCCATGCACGTACGGTGACGGGCGGCTCGCGGAGCAGGGAGAGCTTTGCCTTGTCGAGTCGGCCGCGCGGCCGATTCACCATTCACGGTACCAAAAGCATCCCGGCAATAGACCAGTCGACGTCGCCGGGATCGAAAACGACGGATCCAACTGAACCGCCTCCGGAGCTAGGTAGCTAGCCCCGGAAGCCGTACGTCGTCGCCCATGTCGCTGACAAAGACACGCCGCGCGCGCGCGCGCGCGGCCGGCGATCGCCGAGAGCACGGGGCTGGAAAAAACATCTCGCGCCGAGGGCGCGACAACCGCGCGCACGCCCACGTGCCCGCGGATCCGCACCAACGGCGAGGAGGAGCTAGCGAGCGCGGGCGGGCGCGGGGCCCCGGCGTCTCTGCGCCGCTAATTAAAGCCCTCGTGCCCACGCTGGCGGTCACGAGGCCGCGAGCCCCGGCCCCCCACCGCGACGACAAGGACGACGTCCATTCGGAGCCGGACGTACGTACGCGCCCAGCTAGCTTGCTTGCCGCCGTTGCCGGCAGCTAGAGCTTGGGCCCCGGGGTTTTGTTTCGCTGCGCCGACGGCGGCGGGCGACCACCTCGGTCGATCCGGGGCTCTGGTGCGGTTGTTCGACGGTGATCACTGATCAGGTAGGTAGCTAGCCTCTGGCGCGCGCGCGGTCGTCGCCGGCGTGGCTCCGAAGCTGACCAGTGCGCGGAGCGCGGAGCGAGGGCTGGTGCAGCGAGGCCGAGGGCTTTGTCCGCTTGCTGACGCGTCCTTTTCCTCTGAAAACGCCGCGTACGTGCTCGGAGTTTTGTGCGCGGCATATTTTGTAAGTGCTTTTCATTTCGTTTCGTTTCTTTTTTTCTTCTAAGGGAAAGATGGGTATTGCCTGCTTAATTGGCTACTTGCTGTTCCGTAAACGTGACACGAAACAGTAATTGAGCCATACTTTTGAAAAAAAACAAACGTATATTCGTCGGTAATAGTAAAAGTTACAAAAGAACGACCAGAAACCACGACTTTCGACGGTAAAACTACTGACTCCTACCATAAATAAATGATAGAAAGTAACAAATTGTCTATCTAGAACTAGCTACTGAAACATGGCAGCCCAACCATTTTCTCCGGATCAACAACGTGAGGAAAAAGAAAGACTTATTATAAGATTAAGGTACGTAAACTCATCCTTTACTATCAAAAAAGTAAGACAACTCTAGAGTCACAACTCTAAAGTCACTTGATCTCTATCAACCTCCTGACAAATCGCAAGATAACCTCAAGGATCTGAGCATACGGTTCTTCTCCCTTTTACTTCATACATCCAATCACACTTGCACAATTCATATACATCCCATCACACTTGCACAATTCATTGAGAGGAACTGAAACCAACGCAAAATAGACCGAAGAAAGGTAGACATTGAATAAAATTAATCAAGACAAAGTGAAAATAGACCGAAGAAGGTAGACGTTGAATGAATTGAGAGGAACTGAAATCAAATCTACTCTTGAATCCTTTTAAACCCACAACATGTACGTGTAAGAGACTCCGTGGAATAAGATTCTACTGCATGCTTGGAATTGAGAAGCAACACATTTGGCTCATTGGCTGCTTTAGTGAAAGTCACAGAGGCTGCGGTCAAATGAAGGCTCCTATTGTTTTGCTTAGATGAACCGAAGGTAACTCAGGCCCTCTTTGATAGCTTATTTAGTTTTAGTTTAGTTTTTGTTGAAAAAATTTGACCACCTTTGAAAGTGGTATGAAAAGGTTAAATAAATTATTAATTTTTTTTTTTTGAGATTTCTTTAGTGAAAGTCACAGAGCTAGGCTGCGGTCAAATGAAGGCTCCTATTGTTTTGCTTAGATGAACTGAAGGGAACTCAATTGGCTTCGAATAAAACAAGACTGTTGCTATTGCTGGGCAAATGTCCTCGTCATTATTTTAAACGTGTAAAATGTATGGTGTATTGGTGTTACGTGTTACGTGTTCACATTTGTTGCAGCTCACAGGCAGCATCGGAAACGCGCAAAAACACTCGGCAACAAAAACATAGCTGTCCATGTTTGTTTCTTGGTCAGAAACTGTATTGCTGTTTTGATGTTCAAATGGACAAATGAATTTTAAGAAAAACAAATAAGTACGTTTGCGGTATTTGAAAGATGTGGCTACATATATTTTGAGTATTTGGAAGTTTTTTATACTGTTTTGTTTACTTCTTTAAATAAGAAAATTGGTATGTTTGCAATAAAGTTTCGAAAACACTGTAGTCCGGTAGTCCGGGCGCGCCGGACTCGCCTCGCGCGCGCACGTGCGAACGCAGCGCCTCGCGCGCGAACGCAGCGCATGTAGCATGCATGCAGCGCGCATGCAGCGGGAACGCAGCAGCGTGTGGTGCACTGGTGCGGCACTGTGCTGCATGCAGTGGGTCCCACGGCCATTTTTTTTTTTCTTTCGGCGACCATAAATTTTGACTAGATGCTCCAATCCACAAACCGTTTGCGCCAACGTGTTCCTCGTATTTTTTCGAACAAAACAAGATATATGTTGCCATATAATCCTTCAAACTTATCTGGTGAAACTTGGGGTTCGCCTACTGAAACTTGGGTTTTGCCTAATAAAACTTGGGTTTCATCCTCGTAAAACTTTGCCGAACTGTCAAGTTTCATCAGGTTTCATCCAAGTTTTTTCAAGTTTCACCAAGTTTCATCAGGTCAGTTCAAGTTTCATCAAGTTTCAACAGGTTTCACCCAAGTTTCATCAGGTTACATCGAAGTTTCATCCAAGTTTCATCACGTTTCATCGGCACACGGCCAAGTTTTATCAACACACGGCCAAGTTTCGCTAGTATAGATGTAAGTTTCATAAGTACGTCCTCCTAGTTCACATCAAAAAATTCAAAAAGTGAAAAAATTCAAAAAGTATTTAAAATGGGTTGCTCTTGATTTTAGAAGAATTATGAAATTTATTTCACGCATTTTGAACACTGCTTGAATTTTGTGCAAAAATCGGAAGTTTAATCGGAATTGAAATCGATCGATCGACTAACTAGTCGCTGCCTCCTAGGAAAGCCACGTACGCGGGGGAGCGCGGGCGCGTCCGTCGGATTGGCGCGGTAGCCGAGCATCCAACGCTCGCGCTTGGTCCGGCGCGCCCGCGTTCGCCATAAAGTTTAGATAGCACCCAAAATTATATCGCGCGTACACGAATTGCACCGATCCTAACTATATATGCATGCAAACACACATCGAAACCTAGTACATGTTTCGTTTTTTAAAAAAAAAAACCGGTACATGAGTGTGCTTTTTTTTAACTAATCTGAACGGCTGAAATGACTGAATTATTGAGAGTTTCTCGGAATTCGGATTCATTTCGTTTGACTTGCTTTTTAAAGCATTGAGAGAGAGAAGAGAGTTGAGAGGGGAGAGGGAAGAGTGAGAAGGAGGAGGACAGCTGGCCAAAGGGAGGGAGAAGGGTAAGAGAGGCCGGTAAGGAGAGAGGTAGAAGAAGAGAGGAGTGGTTATTGCATGGCCCCTTCATTTTTATTTTCATTTTTTAATATTTTTGTAGTTAAAATGCCACATCATGAGTCACATGGACAAAATAGTCATGAGAAACTGATGCGGGAGTTAAGTGAGCCGGTTTTGAAAATACAGGGGATGAAATAGCAAATTTTCAGTTCTAGGGGTTATGTGCACCTGAGTCATTGAATATTGTGTGACAACAGTACAGAGCAACTCGCTCTTCTAGTCGGGCAGCTGTGTGACATCGCTCATGAGAAAGCGCCTTTCCCATCAATAGGTACTCCCAAGGCTTTGACTACACGACCTAACATGATTCAAGTAGACGTTTTCCTTTATTCTTAAAAATGTGGAAAACTAGGAACCACTATTAGGATGATATGTCGATCTCGGCACTATCCTCAGTGTCAACCTCCTCGTTGCTACTACACAATGTTGAGGTCTTCCTCCACGCCTCCTCAAATTTTTTTTTCGTCAGCCAAAAATTGATCAGTTCATTTCAAAAACCAAAAAGGAAAGTGTCTACTTGGCCTTCTTGTGATGTTCAAAAACATTGAGAGAGGAAAGATTGCAGGTAGCAGCTACAAACATCGAGGAATAGGCTACCAGATATAGTGGATGATACACTATCTACTCCTAAGACAACATGGGGGTGCTATACTGGCTTTGACCTTTTTATATTGGATAACAGGACAAGACTCAAATGACAAGGACGGACATGGTAACTAGCAATGTAGGGGATTTGGTAATAAAGAGTTAGGAAGCAAACGACAAGGAGAGTATGTAGCGGGCAAGAGGCTAGAGTGTCGGCCACAGACGAGAATGACGTGCACACAAAGGCACATTACAACACAGTAACATTGATGTAATCTATGGAGCTTTCAACCCTTGCTAAGCCAATAACAATGTTTCACTAGGTGCTAAGCAGACAACTGCCTAGCACCTAGCTAATCTTACCAAGCGGGGCGTAGATCGGACTAATGCCCTAGGTAGCCATGGAAGAAGGCCAACACCTAGCACCTACATGACGCCTAGCTAGTGGATCGAGGCTAATGATGATCACCACTAGTGAGTAGTGGCCCATTAGATTTCCATGGATTTCCACCCATTTGAACCCAAAACTTGTGACCCACTCCAACCTGGCCATTTACCTCTCTATACTAATTCTAACCCATCCAAAGACAACCCAATAAATATCAAGCCTATTTAAAAATTTCATTATAACCCACCCCATTACCCCTCCCCCTACATTCACCATGGCATGCATGTGCCTCCAAAAGTTATATTTATAGGGAAATAGCTCTCGTAACACCCTCCCCTGTAAGTTCATTCCAAACATACCACACTCATTTACATGGCTCACTCCAATAGCACATGTCTCCTTTTCCTCCTCAGTCCTCCCAATTGACCTTCACCTTGATGTAGATCGTCGATGCTTGTGTGGCTTGATCTTTTGCGACACCTAACACGAGAACTCGCAAACCAATATGATATAATCAAATTGTAATAATAGTCCACCTGTATAATATGAGAATAATAGAATTCTAAGCTTGCATGGGGATCTAACTCCTGTCAATTTTGATTTCAACCTTCCAATTGTCTTTTGATAGTTCACATCTTCAACACACAGTCAGTGTCATCAAAAGGGTATGTTTGTAAATTTCACGTGAAGCATAAAAAAGCCCTTGATGCGAACCAATATATTTCTTATCCAATTATATTTGAAAAAAATTTATATATCTAAATTTATTAGGGCGTGACTTGGGGTCGGACGTCAGACCAAAAAATTTTGGATCGGACGCCGGCCCAGCTCACCCCGCGTAGCACAAACGCGCGCGCACTCTCTCCCTCCAACCTGCATGCATGCATGGCGCAGCACAAAACACGCGCGCACTCTCTCCCTCCAACCTGCATGCATGCATGGGTCAGCGCGCGCTCTCTCTCCCTCCAACCCGCATGCATGCATGCATGATGTTAGCAAAGATTTCTTCTTTTCTTTTTCTTTAAACAGCGATTACTTTTGACTGGTAGCTCCAATCGACAAACCGTTTTCACCAACGTGTTCCTGACATTTTTACGAACAAAATAAGATCCATGATGCTATATAAAAATTTCTTGGAACAATTTGCATATACTATGGAACAATTATTTTGGCCTGTTGAAACAATATGTCTAATCTAATGGAACGTTTTGGTATTTGTATAAATACCTTCCTCCCCACCTCTTCACCACCATCGCACACGGCACATCACGCAGCAGCCGCAGGCGCGTACAGCACGCAGTCACCCAGGACAAACACCACCCCACCAAATCAATAAGCCGCCGTCACTGCCGCCACAATGCTGGCCGCCTCCTCCTCCGTCAGGCTCTCCCCGGCCGCCGCCGCCGCCTCCGCGCCGCCGTTCAAGCCTCTCCACCTCCCTCCCCTCCAAGCCGCCGGCACCCGGCCGCTGTCCTTCTCCAGTCTGCGCCCGCTCTACCGGCAGGAGCCGTTCTTGGCGGCGGCGCGCAAGGACCGCGCCGTCGCGTCCCCGGCGCCGCCGGCCGCCACCGCGGACGGCGCCCGGCCGGTGGAGGCTACGCCGGCGCCGGAGGAGGCCGCGAGGCGGGCCAAGATCGGGGTCTACTTCGCCACCTGGTGGGCGCTGAACGTGATCTTCAACATCTACAACAAGAAGGTCCTCAACGCCTTCCCCTACCCGTGGCTCACGTCGACGCTCTCCCTCGCCGCCGGCTCCGCCATCATGCTCGCGTCCTGGGTCACCAGGCTCGCCGACGCGCCCACCACCGACCTCGATTTCTGGAAGGCGCTGTCGCCGGTGAGCATCCTTCGGAATTCGCATCAATCTTGGCCCCAATCTTGACGCCGTGTTCGTGTTCTTCGATGTGCTGATGCGTGGGATGTGATTAATTTGATGGTGGCGGCGGTGATGGCAGGTGGCGGTGGCGCACACGATCGGGCACGTGGCGGCGACGGTAAGCATGGCGAAGGTTGCCGTCTCCTTCACGCACATCATCAAGAGCGGGGAGCCGGCGTTCAGCGTGCTCGTCTCGAGGCTCCTCCTCGGGGAGCACTTCCCGGCGTCGGTGTACTTCTCCCTCCTCCCCATCATCGGTGGATGCGCCCTCGCCGCCGTCACCGAGCTCAACTTCAACATGACCGGTGAGCAGGCCGCAAACCCTCTCTCTTCTCTTTTTTTCTTTTTTCTTTTTTCTGAATCTTGGACTTGGAGGCACCATTATCAGAATTGCAGATACATGAGAAATATCATAAAAGATCGTGTCATCACTTTTTATGCAGTCAGCAAAGATATTTGTTTTCAAGCTTTCAGCAATTCCGAAGACCCTGAATTTCTCAATAATCTTGAAACCCATAATTTCTGTCTATATTTCTTTTTTTTCTTTCTCTATTATCATTAACGGTAAAACAAAAACAACCTCGATTTTAATCTCAGAAGTAAGGTTGTGTAAACCTTACTTCTTTCTACACCAACCAACGAAAAAATGTGATTTTTGTCAGATTGGAAACTCTGAACATCACTCTGATTTCCCTGCCTTGGGTGAAACACTCACCGTCTGAAAAAAAAAGATTTTTATCAGACTGGAAACTCTGAAAAAAAGACTCTGATTTACTTGCCTTGGGTGCAACATTGATCATCTGATCTCTTGTTTGATTCGGTGCAGGATTCATGGGGGCGATGATCTCGAACCTGGCGTTCGTGTTCCGGAACATATTCTCCAAGAAGGGGATGAAGGGCAAGTCGGTGAGCGGGATGAACTACTACGCCTGCCTCTCCATGCTCTCCCTTGTGATCCTCCTCCCTGTCGCCTTCGCCATGGAGGGCCCCAAGGTGTGGGCTGCAGGCTGGCAGAAAGCCGTCGCCGAGATCGGTCCCAACTTCGTCTGGTGAGCTCACATGCCATCTCACTATCGCCACCATCATGTCACTTGATCGTTAGTGCAAGTCTCAAGTGACAGTAGCATGCATGCAGCACTCAGCAGTACAATGCTCACTCTTCAGCAATGACACGACCATCATGGAATCATCGAATATATGCTTTTGATCTCTCGAGAAGGAACATAGAGAATAATTGAAGTTTGCACCATGAGCAATTAATCAAAGTCCTGACCGAATTTCCTGTGTGTGTCTTGCTGCAGGTGGGTGGCGGCGCAGAGCGTGTTCTACCACCTGTACAACCAGGTGTCGTACATGTCGCTGGACGAGATCTCGCCGCTGACGTTCAGCGTGGGCAACACCATGAAGCGCATCTCCGTCATCGTCGCGTCCATCATCATCTTCCGCACGCCGGTGCAGCCCATCAACGCGCTCGGCGCCGCCATCGCCATCCTCGGCACCTTCATCTACTCCCAGGCCAAGCAGTGAAGACCGAAAGGCGTCGTCATTCCGCCACATTTCCTTCCATCTCGCCGCTCGCAACAGAGCAGCACCAGCAACCCAGCACGCCCAGTGAAATCTTGTAATATAATAGTAATAGCCTAGTAGGATTCTTTCTCCTTTCTCCTTTGTTCTTGTTCTTGCTGTAGGGTTTAGCTGTCCCCTGAATGTGTCTGAAACTCTGGCCTGAATTCCCCGTTTCTTCTGCTGTCATGACGGCGATCTAGAGAGTAGAGAGAGGCGGATCCGTCTGAATAAAACTTGACGGATTTTTGCTCGACCCTCTCTCTGCACGGTTGATTCCGATGGATTCTCGCGGTTCGTGGTCCAGGGCGAACGTGTGGCTCAGGGCCGCAGGGCAGTGCAGTGGCGTTCTGCAATTTGCTCGCCCAGATCTCGGCGATGCACGCCAGCGTTGGAGCGTAGCTCGTTTCCCATTGTGCTGGCTCGGTAGTCGGTCCCCTGCTCAGCCAGTGGCTGCCTGGATTGTTTTGCTGCTTGGCATTTGGATCCTTCTTGTTGGGATGCAATGCACGCGATCCAAGGCGCTGGATCGAAATCGGACGGTCTAGATCATCCGATGCGAGAAATCGAAGCGTCGCGATGGGGAAAAAATCATATTTATTGTCCGTGCCATCTGGTCCGTTGGATTCGTCCGGTTCAAATAGTACAAACACGGCATATACCCCTACACTATAGCTTTGATTGATTGGAGGAAATTGATAGGAAGAAACGAGCACTAAGACATCTGAATTCTAAAGTCTCTTAGATTGTTTGGAGAAAACGAAAGGGGGAATGGAAATTTGTCTCTTGAACCCCCTTGGGTGTGAGGAAGGGAATTTTCTTGGTGCCCACTTCCCTGGTGACGTTGATGCAAGAGCAGCTTTGCAGGGATCAAAAGGCCGTTGGGTTTTAGCTTCCAAATCAGATGTTTCTTTCATGCTTTCTGGGAAAATCAGTAGGACAGCACTCCTTTCGTGTCGGCTACCTGTACATGCAGTGGCTACAGCTCGGTTTTTCTTCGGCTTGTGATGAGGTTAAGCTGCACTTGCAGTGAGATTTTGTTGTTCTTACTAACTTGCCAGATCGATTTTAGCTGTTAGAGAACGTAAGATACCGTAATAACTTCGTATAGCATACATTATACGAAGTTATACGACATCATTGACAGGTGTAGCTTCACGCTCAGTGAAGTGTGCCTCAGTCTCCTTCTTTATGCCATCCTTTCCCATATGCTTCTGGTATAAGTCCACCAGATGCTTAGGAACTGACAGTTGCGTGCCCAATGGTCCGCACTGCCGCACTTGTGGCAAGGCTGTGAGGTACTAGGTGCATAGTCGACTTCGCCGAGCCTTCACCTTTGCCCTTTCCCTTCTCATTCCCTTTCTGTACTCCCGGCGCCTGCCGAGAACCTTTCCCTTTCCCCTTCCCCTTCTTGAAACGGCCCTTGCCGCCAGAGTTACTCTTAGTTGTATAGTGCGTCTCCGGCGCACCTGCTGCACTAGTGGGTAAAAGGCCAACTGCAACTTACAATTTCAAAAGAGCTAGCCAAGCAAGCAAGCACACTCGGCACGTATACACATTCATGTTTCTAAAACAGCTAACTAGGACGTGAAAGGCCGGGACTAGAACAGATTCAGAAGTTTGTATAACAGCCATCTAGGACGTCAAAGGCCAAGGCCAGGAGTCTAATGATTCATTCAGTAGTGTCTTCCGACAGATTGACGCCACAGGAATCAGGACACTTTCATGTTTCTAAAACAGCTATCTAGGACGTCAAAGGCCAGGAGTAGAACAAACTAAAGGTTTGTATAACAGCTAGCTGCCTAGCTAGGACGTGAAAAGCCAAGATCGCGAGTACAACGATCCATTCAGAAGTATCTTTCTGCAGATTGATGTCTTTCAGCTGGACTAATTCAGATGCGTATTTCAGCAAAGATCTAGACTCATTATTCAGAAACAATATCGAGACGGCTCAGCGTCTTTGAGCAGAGATCTGAGTTGGATTCTCATACTTCACTTAAAGAAAACCTAGAAAGGCCGCGAGTGGTAAAAGCAAAAGAAAACTGGTTGTGTTCTTTCTCCACGTGTAGTCCTGGGAATTGGGCCGTGCCGGGCCAGCGCGGCACGGGCCCATCGTGCTTCGGGCCGCCCATGTAACGGGCCGGCATGGCCCGGTCAACACTTTGGGCCGTGCCGGGCTGGCACGGACTGCCAAAAGCCAGGCACGGCACGGCCCAAAAGCCTGACGGGCTGGACCGGCCCAAGCACGGCACGCCCGACAAAACAGAGAGAAATAATTTTTTATAAATTTGTACGTGGCTCAAATGAAAAGGTTGTCTATACAAAAAAGATGCGTCTCGAAATTCTCTACAACTTTGATGTAGAACATAAATTCATCTGAGCAGCGAAATATCTCGAACAATGTGAATTACCGAAATGGGTGATGTGGGTTCTAAAACAGCCAGCGCACTAAATATTTTTTATAAATTAATGCATTGCTCAAATGAAAAGGTCATCTACATGAAAAGGATGCGTGTCCAAATTCTCTACAACTTTCATATAGAAACAAAATTCATTCGAGCACCAACAAACCACCAAAAATAAAAATTACTGACTCGTGCCTCAGTTCAAACCGTGCCGGCCCAAGCACGGCCCAAATGTTCGGGCCGTGCCGGGCGGCCTGCCGTGCCGACTTCTCAGGCCCGGCATGGCCCGACAATCCCATGCCGGGCCAGCACAACCCAAATAATTTCATGCCGGACCGTGCTTTGGACCTTTAAAATCGGGCCATGCTTGAGCCGGTCCATAAAAGCACGGTCCAATTCTTAGGACTGTCCACATGTCGAGGTCAAGGTCAAGGCCGCATGTGCACGTGCATCTTTGAAAGAGGGTAATGTAGGGATCGCAAACCCTCAAGACTCAAGAGTGATAGCCAAAATTTCATTGTCCCATGAGAATTTAAACGTGGGCTTCACAATCAAGTGGGCTAGAATTGTCGATAGGCGAAATTTTATTGTCCCATGAGATTTTAAACGTGGGCTTCACAATCAAATGGGCTAAAATTGACCCAATTAGAATTTAAATGTTGGCTTCACAATTAAGTAGACTAAAATTGTCCTATGAGAATTTAAATGTGGGCTTCAGAATAAAGCACCCTACGACCGAGCATAAGCCCACAACCAGAGGTTTTCCATAAGAATTTAAATATGGGCTTCAGAATAAAGCACCCTACGACCAGGCATAAGCCCACAACCACAGGTTTTCATGCATTATTGGATTCAAAATAAAGTGGACTTCACAATAAAGCATCGTCCATAAGCCCACAACCACAGGTTTTATCATGTATCATCGTCAAGATTTCGCACAAGTGTTCCAGCACAGAAAAAGTAGGACAACAAATCTACGAGGGCCATGTCAATAGAAAAGCAGCAAAGGCTGATTGAAATCAGCATTAGTTGGATTCGACTAGGATTCAAGCAACGAAACTTCCATTTAGCAAAAAGTCGCCTCTTACTAGAGTATATAAATGCCAGAAATTGGAATTTGGATACACGACAAGGCTTGCTTTAATCAAGTTCCTACAAACTTCAGATATTGGTAGACAAGTTTTAAGCACTGTAGACCCCAGAACTTCAGCATACAGATAGGTGAAATGCAATTTAGAAAAGAGATAGGTGGCATGCAATTTAGAAAAGAGATGTTCCCTTGCCCTTCTTGTCTCCACCAATCTCAAAATGCTTGCACCTCTGCACACAGAAAATTAAAATAAGCAACCAACACTACAGCAAAAAAAAGACGCTTAAATTAACAACATATTCAGCTCAACAGTAATGAAACATCTACCTTGATGGGGTGCTGAGAGTAGTGCTTGCAGCTTTGGCACTGCAGCTTCAGCACAATCTTCTTGGTGGTTTTTGCCTAAAAATTGCGATCATTTGTCATGACAAGAAAATGCATAGCAGAAAGAATGTCACAAGCATTAGCAATACAAAGTTTTCTTTCACTGCATGTTTATATTAGACAAGTAGCAAGAGACAAGAATGTAGCACCTGATATTTCTACCAATGAAACAATCACAAATCAACTATGCTGCATTAATTAATTATTCAGCCACATATCAACTGTACTGCATTCATAGAATACCTTCTTGTGGAAAACAGGCTTGGTCTGACCACCATATCCAGACTGCTTCCGGTCATAACGGCGCTTTCCCTGGACAGACAGGCTATCTTTACCCTTCTTGTACTGGGTAACCTTGTGAAGAGTGTGCTTCCTGCACTCCTTGTTCTTGCAGTAAGTCTTCTTGGTCTTTGGAACGTTCACCTGTATAGCATTTACAAGAAAAAAGACACTCAAATTTAAAAAAAGTTGGAAAGTACATAGCAAATTGAAATGACAAATGTTAAGAAGCAAATAATTATATTGGAGCAGCTTAAGCTCCAAAAATACACTGATAACCTAAAACCCAAGGTTTAAAATTCAATTCGGCCCTCAGAAAATATGGTGATGTTTGTCATCACAAGAAAAATCAGGTCTCAAAGATTTCATGCCATCATAGGACCCCCATAATACAAAACCACAAGATATCAACTATTTGTTATAAATGAAATTCCCCTATGTCATTAATGGGGATCGATGGAAAAGTTCAAGCAAGAGAATTGTACAGAAAAAGCACATGCATAGAAGCAATCTATCAGGTGTACAAATTACTGCGGGCACCCTATTTTTTCCCTGGCTAATTACATCAGAATGTATTCACAAAACTACACATATATAACCACCCTACTCATAATCTTGCCCACTTAAGTTCAGATAACAAAATTGCTCAAGTACCAAATAATGAATACTCATGGTGCCACATGCTTCAGAAATATCATGCATTGTGTAGCAGCTGACATTAAAAGAAGAAGACTAAGCGCGTAAACAAAGCACAAAGTTCAACAAACCTTAAATTTTATGAATACAACCTACAGTCTCTTTTTTTACAATAAGCTTAGGTTTCAAGATAAGACGTTGACCATTCCAGCTCAAACGTGTTCAATCATAACGGTAATGTGCACAATTTGCAACAGAGTATAGTATCAACAGAATCTAAAACAACACAAGCAGGCCGCTATGGCACTAATCAAGTCCTCATCGACTCATAATGTAAGAGTTCGCAGATCTACAGCACAAAAATCTCCATTCACAGGTCACATCTGAGGCCTAGCTAAGAACTACTCGTCCAACCAAACAAGAACACACCTAGTTCTTCTATCCAACGCCAGCATCACCTACAAAACATGAGAACGCTCGGAGGCGTCCGCATGAACAGGAGCCACAGGGAGCACGCGCGCAGATCAGGAGAAGCTGGTAACAACAGGCATGGATTGGGCACGAGGACGGCTAAAGATCAGAGTTTCCCTTCGAGACGCGGGGGCGGAGATGGGAGAGCGGAGAAGCGTACCATTTCTGCTGCCGGGGGCTAGGCTAGGGTTCTCGGCGAGCTCCCTGTCTGGTTCGAGAATCTAGAGGCGGCGGCAAGTGGCGGCGGGGAGGGAGAGGGGGGGCGGCTTTATGGCGGCGAGTCGCGACCTAGGGTTTTTAGGTCGCGAGGTTGGGCGGGCTGAGTATTAGGCCTGTGGGCCTCTATTGCCGCTCTACCTCTCCAGTCGGGCCTATGATGAAGCCGGGCCGCCTGTACTGGATCTCAGCCCAAACTTCCCGAGAGTGCAGGAACCCTTGCCTAGAATATTTTTTTTCCCAAAACCGATAACGTTGGTCCACGGTACAAGATCATGACCAGTAGATGGCCTGTGAATTGTGATGGTATTTTTTCTTTTTTTATTTTCTGAGGAAAGTTTGCTTCTAGCGTTAATGCTCGTATTAAACCGTGAAATGAGCTGTGAAACGATCATCCTGGACACTGTTCGTGGTATAAGGAATTGTTTCTATATGACCCCTATTATATGGCTAGGAACGACATTTCGTAGAACTTTTTAGCAAAAGTTTAATTCCTATAGGTGTCGGAGAAAAACAAATTCGGCCATGTTCGAAGCCTAGACACATTGCTTTTTTGTCATGTGGTGCTGCATAGACGGTCTAAAGCCAACCAGAACACATAAATGTCGTTTGCAAATTGCAATCTCACTTATCAATATGGAGCCCAATTTAGCTATCTCTAATTCTCTATACCATGGTGCAAAGTGTTGTTCAAAAAAAGGGGGGCATATATTACATGGATTAATCCCTATAAACACTCGGACACTGTCACACTGATGGATGTTACAGGCGAGAGCAACATGCATCTCCTGCACAAAGAGAAGGGATGCACAGGAGCTGAACACCTTCACCTACATGGCTATATGTACATACAGCTCGTCTTGCAGGCTGCAAGAGGGTGGTCAGGGACCAAAATCAAAATGTGTCAGTAGGAAGGAAGAAGAGGTTACAGCTGACTGGTGCTGAGGAGGAAGGAGAAGAAGGGCTGGTGTGTCTAGTTAATCAATCAGAAGTCTATGATGGGCTCGCCGACCGTCAGGTTCCTCTCCACCGTCCATGGCAGGTTGAAGAGCTTGGCCGTGATGAACTTGAAGATCTTGTTCACGTTGATGTTGTGCGTCGCGCTTGAGAAGAAGAGGGTCGCCTTCATCGCCCTTGCGTATGCTCTGGCCTGCACCATCCATCATTGAACATGTTAACAACCCATCGAAACCTCGATTCGACGGTAACTGGTACAGATATAACGCCAAGGGATCTGAAACTATGTGAATTTTCATTGTGGATCATACATTTATTTCCTTGATTAAATGCAATGTAGCTTTCTTTGCTTTAGAATGTCTAGTGGGGACTGGGGAGGGGCCAATCAATCTACATTCTGTGTAGCCTAAGGCCCACAGTCCACAGAGACGAAAGATTGGCATTACATGGAACTGTGGCAAGTGGACAGGAAATGGAAATTGGACCCAATCACAATTCTGCAGCGTTTTGACTCCCTCGGTTTGTTCCTCTTGACACCGTGTTTGGGCCTACTTCACAATTGCTCTGATCAAGCAAGGTCCACTGTCTTGAATTTGCAATAGTAAGCATTTATATATGGTACTCACTACTCAGATTAGCAGTCTACTCGCTTCAGGTTCTGCTTTGGCTACATTAACTCTGTGACAGGAGTACCCCTCCCACAGAGTACTTGTGACAGTGATCAGCTAAAAAAATCTTGAATATATAGCCTACCGAAACAAAGTAAAAAATTTCACCTTACATGATTCAAGGATGAAGAGTTTTCTGATGAGGAATTAGCTAACTTCCCAATCCTTTCAAATTGTCTAGAAGTAGGAATTGGTAACCATTGAAAGACTAATTCAAGATTAAAATTTTCAACCCTGGTTGGTTTGCACCGTTTCAATGAAACACATGTGCAGCCCAACTCTCGTCGTCATAACCAAGCAACGCCTCATCTTTCTATGCTAATTGCATTGGAGATGCTGAAGGCCCGACGAGCTGACGCTACACCCAATAAACAAAGAAAGACATGGGAACAATATTTTGATTGCAAGAACCTATTACTATTGTAAAATGTACCTGATTAACAATGGTCCATTGCATCTCAAGGGGAAGCTGAGCGAAGTCATCAAACTTGGTTCCAATTAGGATTGGAATAGCCGTCTGTCAGAAAATAAAATAAAATAAGTACTGTTCAGCTACAATACCAAGAACCATGGACACTTCTCACTATTCAGCTAGAATACCGATAAAAGCATATGAACAAATCTCAGTATCACAACATTGTTGTAAACTGTGACTTGCAGGCATGCCCCTGACACAAGTGGGCACCCATCTGCTAGCGCTACTATTTGCAGAAAGCCAGCACCATGTAGCAGTTCAGGAAATCCAGCTAAAATATGACGTGCAGGAGAAATCCCACAAGAAACCAAAAAATACAAAGCAACGCAACAATGCACCAACCTTATTCCATTTCCTTGCCCTCTCGTACCAATCTATAATACTGCAGTAATCAAATCAAAACCATCAGTAAGTTCAGACTTCAGAGCAAAGAAAGTTTCAACGTAGTCTGGATTTGCTATGGTGCTGTGAACTGATCTGAACACTAACTTATTAAGTGTGCACCGGCTCGTGAGATCGAACATATACAAGATCGCCACGGCGTCCTTGCACGCGATCGGGACGTGATCGAGGAACTGGCTGTCTCCTGCACCCATTCCACAAGAAAAATAAATAATCAACAAAAGTTGGAAATTTGGCATTTGAACAATGAAAAAGTTGCTGCTTTCATGTTGCATGGATTACCTGCCACATCCCAGATGCTGAAAGCAATCCTAGCACCCCGAACTGCCAATATCTTGTCCATCAGATTCAGGCCCGTCATCTGCAAGCCGTTCTGCTCCTCCCCATTTCCCACATACTTAACCTGCAGATCAATGGCCACAACAAAGACGAAGTTAACTTGATGGACAGAACACACACTGAGTTCCTCAAATGTACAGTGACGGTGCATTTGATTTCTGGTTATAGTTTCAGGCTTTGGCTTGGTGGTTTGTTGATGAAAAGTAGCATGGTGGTGGTTGGGTTATGGAATTTGGTCAGTAGAAAGATTGCACTTGTTTGTGTACTCTGTTGTAGTGCTGTACTGGCAAGAAGGATATAATGGTTTCCTGATTTGATTAATGAAAGCTTTAAGAAGAAAAGGATGTGCACTAAACATAACCGCTAAGACCAAACCAATCGAGATCACACAAATACACAACCAGATCGAATGGAGCAGGAAGATGAGGAACACATGGAAGAGGATGAAGAAGAAGAGCAGCAAGAAGTTACCATGAAGCTGGTCTTGCCGATCCGGCAATCCCCGAGCATGCTGACCTTGAGGCTGACCACGTCCCCGACATCCGCCGCCTCAGGGGGGGCGGCGACGGCCGCCGCCGCGTCGTCGTCCCTCGCGACCGGGGCCAGGCCGTCCCCGCCCTGCGGAGGCCCGAGCCGGCGGTACCGGCCGCCGCCGCCGCCGCCGCAGGAGGAGCACGCGAGCAGCTGGTCCCACACGATCCGCACGACCCTGCTGACGACGGCCAGGCGGAGCAGGCGAGCCCAGCGGGGGTCGAGCCGCAGCACGGCCGGCCTGCGCCGGCGGCCGCCCCCTCGCGCCCCGGCGCCGCAGAGCGCCGCGGCCGCGTTCACGGCGGTCGTCGCCGTCGTCGTCGTCGTCATGGCGGCGCAGCGGCGGCGGCGGCGGCCCTCCCGGAGCCCATGCACACCGCTTGGACCGTATTAGAAGAAGAGGACGCGCCGGCGAGGCGCGGCCTATAAAAAGCTCCCTCCCTGCTCCTTATAGCCGGGGCGCCATAGATGGCATGCTTCGATGGCCGCCCTGCTCGCCTCGCCTCCCTCGCGCTCGCGCGCGCTCAGCTCCCTTGGTGCGACCCTCGGTTTGGTTTCTTGGGCGAAACCGCGCGCTTGCGAGGCGGCGGAGACGGAGACGAAGTGGGTGCGCGCGCGCGCGCGTGCGTGTGCGTGTGCGTGTCGCCGTATCGTGGGTGTCGTGGTGGATGTCATGTAGTGGTACTCCGTACTAGTAGATACTAGCGGCGAGGGAGAGGAGGAGGTGGTGGTGGTGCCGTGGTGGTGGTAACGACCGGAGGGAGGGAGGAGGCGGTGGTTGACCCGTTAGCGCCACCGTCGCAAGTCGCAACGCCGCGTTGCTTTCACTCTCTCTCTCTCGCGCGCGCGCGCGCCCGCTCGCCGCCGTCGCTGCGGACTACGTGTTCTCCTCTTTTCCTCCCTCGCACCACGTACGGCCCACGACCCCGGCCGGCTCCCGTATCCGTATCTCTCGCTTTTGCTGCCCGAGTGCCGTGCTTTGATGCAATAAAAACCATTTTCTATCGTCGAAACCATGTGCTTCGAGTTCTTTTTTATTTATCGCCGTTAACGGTTGGACATATATTTTAACCGTTTGTTTTATTTAAAAATTTAGTGTAATATGTAAAAATATAAATCATATTTAAAGTATCTTTAATGATAAAACAAAACATAACAAAATAAATAGTATTTAAAAAGCTTTTTAAAATAAGATGAATGCTCAAAGGATATGTTTAAAAATCAAACGGTGATAAATAAAAAGAACAAATGGAGTAAAAAATAGGTAGGTTATGTGTTTTCAGTTATACGACCAGCAGGAAAAAAGAAATGTAAGGGGTGGTATGAGCGGGTGATTACAATGAAACCCGAGTGGATGATACGACTAGAGAATTCTATGATAACTCTCATTGATGGATTGTTTGTTATGTATATGTAAACGTTGTACAAGAGGTTATTACTGTCAGGATTCTAATAATGAGGTAATTAAGGCTTTATAAATGGGATGATACTATGCTTGTAGCTAGTTGTGGTTACCATGTGCAGAGGTTGTTGCCATACAGAGATTTATAGTCTAACAGCCCCCACAGCCTCAATCAGAAAAGAAACGAATGGTGAGATTAGAGCGAAAATCACAGAAGACGGTTTTACGAAGTCCCTTGGTGAAGATGTCCACATACTATATATTGGTAGGGATACGTAGAACACGAAGATCACCAAAGGCAACATGTTCACGAATGAAATAAAGATCAATTCCAACATGTTTGATGCGTTACTACTAAACTGGTTTGATGGAAAGATACACCGCCGAGATGTTGGTGCAGTAGAGCACTGTTGCTGAAGAGAGGCCGGTGAAGCTCGAGCAATATTTGTTGCAAGCAACAGGCTTTAGCCACAACATTGGCAATGTCGTTGTATTCAGCCTTGGTGTTGGATTGCGATACAATGTGTTACCGCTTGTATTACCATAAGACGAGGGTGTTGCCGAGAAAGACACTCGACATCGAAGTAGACAATGAGGTCATAGGAGGGAGAGCGAGTAAGCTAAATGTCATAACTCATTGTCTCCTTGATTTACCGCAAGATGTGTTGATGAGGAGAAAGTGTTTGTTCATGAGGATCATGCATATGTAAACACACATGTTTAATTGCATTCCCTATGTCTACACTAGAAAATGCCTAGTGTTGAACTGTTCCAACCAGGCTTCTATGAAGCATGGGGTTGGCAACAAAAACACTGGCGACAGCTGGTGATTAGAAGCCAACTTCAATTGGAGTGGCACTGAAGTTGCAATGTGTCATATTTACTCGTTACAAAATCTTGATGGCATACTTGTCTTGAGAAAGAAATTTTTTGTGACAGGTCTACCATGCTGAAATACTAAGAAGTAGTGTAGGGGGCTGAGGTCCATCATACAGAGCTCCTGACAGAGAGCGACGATGATGCTATGAAGGAAGGCTGTTGTGGAGGCCGTCAAAATGATGTCATCCACATAAAGGAGAAGATGAGCGGTGTGATGATCATTGTGGTAAGTGAACAGAGAGGGATCACTTTTTCAGCTAGTGAAGCCAAGAGGCTAAATGAAGGAATGGAAAGTGCACCATGTCCAAGAAGCCTATTTCAATCCATAATGTGATCTATTGGGCTTGCAGACATGATCATGCTTCTCAAAGTCGATGAATCCTAGTGGTTGTTGACAGTATACAGTCTTTGAGAGGATGCCATTGAAGAAGGCATTTTTTACATCGAGCTGACAGATGAGCCAATCAGAGCTCAAAGCAAGATTGGGAGAGAGAAAGAGAGAGAGAATTGTTTTGATTGTGGTTGTTTTGACGATTGTACTGAATATTTCATCACAAATCTAGGCTGGGTTGTTGAGAGAAACCACACATTACCCATCGCACCTTGTAGCAGGAAAGGGAACCATCAGAGTTGAATTTATGTCAATAAATCCACTTGCTAGTGACAATATTGGCATTAGCCAGTGAATGAGACTCCATGTGTTGTTGGCAGACGATGCATGGAATTTGTCGAGCATATCGTGCGCTATGTTTTTGGTAGCAGAGATATGCTCAATAGTGCCTAAGCCAAAAGATCAAAGACAGGTTTAGGGACTCGTATGTTGTCCTTGTCGCGGGTGTGCATTGGATGCATGTAGATGATGGTCAAAAGTAGCAAGGAGTTGATGCTACCACGATGGCATCAGGAGCTAGCTGGTGCACGACCATGGTCAACGTAGGCGTGCGCACAACTGCTTGGGGTGTTGGCACCACATGTGGCGCAGACGACTCAGAGGCCAGGGAGCCCAAATGGAGCCGTGTGCGTCGTGGCCGAGGTCGAGTGTGGCGCAGTTAAGGGGCTTGCGTGTGAGGTGACAAGGCAATGACGATGCCACCCATGGCGTGGTTGGGGCCTTGGGGTGTGACTGTCGGTCCGACTACAATCGTTAGGGTGACCATGGGCCCGACCATGGTTGCCAATGAAGGAACGAGGGGCATAACTGGTGGTTCATCGTCCATGAGCTTATAAGAAGATATTTGCAGGGTATAGTGTGGGTCACGCGACGTAAACAATTCTTATCGAGCCTCTTTGATTTCTTGTTATAGTTTAGTTTTTATTGAGTTTGAAAATTTTGTTATTTTTGTACAGACCATTTGCTGTAAATTTTTGAAATAATTTTTTGGAACTTTGTAGGGTTTTTCTCAAAGATCTTAAAAAATATTTTATAAATAATTAATTTAGCTTTTCTATACCACTTTTAAAGATGATTAATTTTTTAAAATACGACTAAAACTAAAACTAAAGCTAAACAAGAAATCACCGAGTGACCGACTGACCGTTTATTTGAGCTTGGAGAGAGGTGCTGTACACCGTGTCACCGTTGTACACTTGTACTACGCGCTCAAACGCGGGCACAAACTCTCGTAATCTCCATAAAACAAGTAAACTTGTACTACGCGCTCAAACGCGGGCACAAACTCTCGTAATCTCCATAAAACAAACTCCAATGTAAAACCAGCATATCTTCAGGCCTGACTGGCCGAATGGATTCAGGGTCATCCTGTATTTAGGTGGCTCTCGTTTTCTTTTTTTTTGGACGGTGCAGTTGCTCGAGAGAAAGGAATGGACGGTGCAGGTTCATGTTTTTAAAAATGGAATCTTTATTTTGGTTCCTGTATCTCAGTCATAAATGTATCATGCAATGTTAAATACTCCATGCCAATACTGGATCCTTATCCTACGCCTTTACGTTCTAGGACAAAATTTGTCTTTTAAGACAAGGTTCTTCTTGGTTTAAATTAAAAAACTAAAAGTTACCGTTGAAAATTCCTTATCTTTTATTAGCCAAACTTCGTAGCTATGTTCATAAGTTTTTGATCGGTTTTTCTCAAAATTTACAAAACTATTTCTCCTTATTATTTAGGGTAGCTCTTCGAGCATCCTATTACGGGCGCACAATTTTTTCATATTATAATAGTACTGGCTACCTAAAAAAAAGATGTGTACTAAATAGTAGGGCCAATATATGCACCATTGATTTAAGATAATTTAGATAGATGTCATTGCAAAGTTACGAGTTTAGAGATTTCACCCTTTTGTGTCAGTGATATGTGCACTACAGGAATCTGCATCTGTGTCGGCGGCCAAAATATCTGTATCGATAGCCAAAGAGCTGTCGACAAACTTATGTCGGCGGTTAAATTTAAACCGCCGACAGAGATAGTCAATATCGGCGGCATCGAAACAGCCGACGACAAATCCTCATGCCCCCTCCCGCCGTTGAATACAAAATTCAAATTTGGCAATAAATATCGGCGGCTAAAAATGTACCGTCGACACAGATCAACCCAAATAAGGGTCCGGGATGGGAAATTTGAATTTGGGTCCCGCCAGAACAATCTATGTCGACGGCAATAGTAAAACCGTCGACACAGTCGCAACACGCTAACGGCGCCATCACGGCCTGACGGAAAATCAAACGTGGTCCCGCATGTCAGACGTGACAAGTCTCTGCCATGTGGGCCGGCAATTGGGGTGTAACAGTCGAGGGCAAGGTGCCTCTGTGTCGGGCACATTCTAACATATCCTATATCCACAGAGATTCCAGGGGGATGGATCATCTAGTCAGGCACCCCATCTGCCACCTCCGCCGAATTACGTCGTCACGCAGACCCCGGGGCCCCAGCGACACCCACAGCCGGTCCGACCCTTTCCCGCCTGCCTCGATCCCTTGGTTACACTTTCCCCCTGCACCAGCGCCTTCTCCTGGGCTAATTCATTTTTCTAGTTTTCACAACATTTTTCTAGTTTGCACAACGCGGGAGTAATTGTGATTTCGTCCAATTTTCCAGGTGTGTGCCTCAGCCGCTCCCGCGGATGTGGCAAATACTCCACAGGGGGCTGATTCCAGTGCCACGCAGACGGCCGCTGAGCAGATCGCTGAGGGGTTCTTCGCCGACCATTTCGATGGTTCGCAAAACCATTAATGTACTTTTTTATTTCTGCTTGTCGCTAAGAACAATTTGTGAGTTTCGACTGCTCGTGTGACATTTATATATGTTTATATGGACTTTTGGACTTGGATTACGATGTTTTGGATTATTATCGACACTTTGTGGATTTGAAGCCATGTGATTGTGTGAATGTGCTCGAAATTGTGGTGTGGATCAGTAAATTATGTGTGGATATGTTGAGGGGAATTGGGGAATATAATTGTATTGGGAATTGGGTTTTATTGCAGGTTTAAATTGAGATTTTAAATGAATTACCTGCAATTTTTTCCTTGGCCAAATGTTTGTGTCGGCGAACTGTAATATGGCTGACGACAAAGGTCGCCTGGACGGCAGCCAGGAATCAGGATCTGTGTTGTCGGTCTCATAATAAGCCGCGGACAAATATATTCCACGTGGTTTGTCAGGATTGACCCGTGGGGCCCATACGGCAGAGCGCCGTCAGCCGTCAGGGAGATCTTGTGTCGGCGGCCGATAAAGCTGCCGACAAAGGTCGTCACCATAGGCCTGGCCTGGAAGTTAAGTTTGTGGGCGGTTTTATGTTGGGCCGTCGACTTAGATTTCTGTGTCGTCGAGCGTTTGTCGGCGGATGTTTGTCGTCGGCTAGCTGACGACATAGGGTTTTGTCGTTGGTTTTTTGATCTATGTCGACGGTATAAGGCGTCGACAGTAGTCTTGATTCCTGTAGTGGTGGGATCTAAACCTACATATTATTGACACATTTGATGCCAAATATCTGACTTCATACATTTGTAGTGGCACATATCTAATTAATACTTTATTTTGATTGGTAACGTAGATTGATGAGATGAAACAAAAATAAACTGTCTTAGATCACAGTGGTAGAAGATATCGATCTACTGATCATATGGATCGAATTTGGATGAGCTAGAAAAAACAACCTTACTTCCAACAAGTTCATATTGCACAGCATGTGGTTCGTTACATGATCCAAAATCCGAGTAATCGACGAGGAACACCTATAGTCTAGAGTGTAATTAGGTTTTTTCTTTCAACAAGGGGAAGATCCCTGATTCCATTTCATTGATACGGAAGCATGTTACATGTCTTTCATGTTACAATTTTTCTACCTCTCTCTACTATGGGGGCTAAACACATGCCCTTCTCTTAGTTACATCTCCTACACTTGCAAATTTCTAAACACAAGTCCTTCTATTAGTTACATCTTTTCTCACTTCTCCTTGGTGATTGCTATTATTTTTTGTTGCCTCATGCACGAGCGTACACTTCCACGTGCAGCTCCGGTTTCTCCGCCTTTCGTGCCCTCACCACATGCAGTTCCTTCTTCTCCTTGTGCCATTCTTCCCCTTTTTTCACCGCTCCGAGTAGCTCTTGTTTCTCCTCGTGCCGTTCTTCCCTTTTTCACCGCTCCTGCTTCTCCCGCCTTGCATACTATTTCTCCTGTTTTCTTTCTTTACTTGGCTCCTCCCTTTTTTCACCGCTCCCGCTTCTCCCGTCTTCCACACTATTTCTCCTCTTTTCTTTCTTTACTTGGCTCCGCTTCGGTTTTTGGCTCTCCACACCATCGCATGCACAAACATACACTCCCACGTGCAGCTCCGGTTTCTCTGCCTTTCGTGCCCGCACCACATGCAGTTTCTGCTTCTCCTTGTGTCGTTCTTCCCCTTTTTTCACCGCTCCGAGTAGCTCTTGTTTCTCCTCGTGCCGTTTTTCCCTTTTTTTCACCGCTCCTGCTTCTCCCGTCTTGCATACTATTTCTCCTCTTTTCTTTCTTTACTTGGCTCCTCCCTTTTTTCACCGCTCCTGCTTTTCCCGCCTTCCACACTATTTCTCCTCTTTTCTTTCTTTACTTGGCCCTACTTCGGTTTTTGGCTCTCCTCACCGTCGCATGCACGAGCGTACACTCCCACGTGCAACTCCGGTTTCTCCGCCTTTCGTGCTCGCACCACATGCGGTTCCTGCTTCTCCTCGTGCCGTTCTTACTCTTTTTTCACCGCTCCGAGTAGCTCTTGTTTCTCCTCGTGCCGTTCTTCCCTTTTTTTCACCGCTCCTGCTTCTCCCGTCTTCCACACTATTTCTCCTCTTTTCTTTCTTTACCATCTTCCATACTATTTCTCCTCTTTTCTTTCTTTACTTGGCTCCTCCCTTTTTTCACCGCTCTTGCTTCTCCCGTCTTCCACACTATTTCTCCTCTTTTCTTTCTTTACTTGGCTCCGCTTCGGTTTTTGGCTCTCCTCGCCGTTGCTTCGGTTTTTGGCTCTCCTCACAATCGCTGCGCTCCGAGTAGCTCCTGTTTCTCTTCATGCATGCAGTTCCTGCTTCTCCTCGTGTCGTTCTTCCTCTTTTTTCACCGCTCTGAGTAGATCCTGTTTCTCCTCGTGCCATTCTTCTTTTTTTCACCGCTCCTGCTTCTCCCGTCTTGCACACTATTTCTCCTTTTTTTTCTTTATTTACTTGGCTCCTCCCTTTTTTCACTGCTCCTGCTTCTCCCGTCTTCCACACTATTTCTCCTCTTTTCTTTCTTTACTTGGCTCTGCTTTGGTTTTTGGCTCTCCTCACCGTCACTTCGGTTTTTGGCTTTCCTTACCGTCGCTGCGCTCCGAGTAGCTCCTGTTTCTCCTCATGTCATTCTTCCCTTTTTTTCACCGCTCCTGCTTCTCCCGTCTTCCACACTATTTCTCCTCTTTTCTTTCTTTACTTGGCTCCGCTTTGGTTTTTGGCTCTCCTCATCGTCGCTGCCCGTTGTTGCCTTTTGCCGCTTCAGCTTTTGGCTCTCCTCACCGTCGCTGCTTTTTGCCCTTCCTTTTACTTCCAGAATTCCACACTATTTCTCCTCTTTTCTTTCTTTACTTGGCTCCGCTTTGGTTTTTGGGTCTCCTCACCGTCGCTGCCCGTCGTTGCTAAACCTCTCCTCACCATCGCTGCCCGTCGTTTCCTTTTGCTGCTTTGGTTTTTGGCTCACCTTACCGCCACTGCCTTTTGCCCTTCCTTTTACTTCCAGAATTCCACACTATTACTCCTCTTTTCTTTCTTTACTTGGCTCCGCTTCAGTTTTTGGCTCTCCTCACCATCGCTGCCCGTCGTTCTTAAACCTCTCCTCACAGTTGCTGCCTGTCGTTGCCTTTTGCCACTTCGGTTTTTGGCTCTTTTCACCGTCGCTGGCTCGCTGCCTTTTGCCCTTCCTTTTACTTCTAGAATTCCACACTATTTCTCCTCTTTTCTTTCTTTACTTGGCTCCGCTTCGGTTTTTGGCTCTCCTCACCGTCGCTGCCTTTTGCCCTTCCTTTTACTTCCAGAAAGCGCGCAGTCCTTTTTCCTACCCCTGCTCTACGTTTTTTCTCTTTTTTTATCCCCGTGCGTACGTCACCTGGTGAGAACCCGGGGCATCGAACCCCTGACCAGTAAGTCGCTCAACCACGAGCGTACCAGCGAGATACAGCTCGGTTCTGTAATTTGGTTATGCCAAAGAGCTTTTATATTCCATCAACGTCAAAACACCTCCACCAAAATGGTATACTTGTGTCGGTTCAAGACCGTTTAAACATAAAAAATTTCAACTACAAAGTTGTAATTTTGACGAAGCCTACAATTTTCATGTTAATTTATCATGTATCCCACTTAATTTGAATAAAGTATAAAAAATATCATTGTAATGGTTATTTAGGCATATATTTTAATTGCTTCAAATGGAAAAGATGTCAACTACAATGTTGTAGTTTTTTTTTTCGAGAGCTACAAGTTACATATAAAGTTTGTTTTTTATCCGAGCTCATATGAAACCGTTATAAAATTCTAAAGATTTAAAAAATACACATATATGGCGGTTTATGGTTAAAACTGACACAAATAAATGAGTATTTGTGCCGATTCTAACCATGAACAGTCCTAGATAAATTTGTGCCAATTCTAACCATGAACGAACACAAAAAAATTTAAATTATTTATATCGGTTCTAGCCATGAATCAGCAAACCGACACAATACCGATTTATTTATGTTTGTTCTTAGTTAGAACGGGCATAAATATGCTTGTCCCGTTACACACTCTACGAACCAACGGTTTAGAATGAACTGTCGCGCCATATATAAAGGTTTTTTATGCGGCGAAAATCCATCGTACGAGATGTGAGTTCGCTAGCTAGCCGTGCTTTTCATGTTGGACGACCCGGCCATAGTCCTTGTTACCAACTACCTCAAAAAAAAAAAATAGTCCTTGTTACCAACATAAAAATTAACAATGACATTGACCGCATAGTTATTTCCGATAGCTACTGGGTCCATCGCTAGATATAAATGTGAGCCACCGTGGCACCGACCGCATGAAACCGGAGGATCGGTCCATTTATGCCTATGTTAACACGTCGAGGCACTCCTTTTTAAGCATAGTTTATACAGATGTCATCTATATGCAAAATTATAATTTTGGATATTTGTCACGCTATGTATAAATGCTGATATACACGCAGGATCTATGTTTTCGCGCCGAAAATGTATCAAACAAACACACCACAAAGCTGATTAGTCCAAATGTCCAATGGCAATCATCTTGCTAATGAGCCGATTAGCTACATTAGTAGCCGATTTAAACTAATAGCCGTAGCCAATGCCTTTAAAATATTCTAGAAATAATTGGCTCTTATCTAGGGCCTGTTTGGATCCCTTAGCAACTAATAGTTAGCAGCTAATAGCTAATAGCTGGCTAACAATTAGCTGCTAACAATTAGCAGGCCCCCTGTTTGGATCCATTAGCAGTTAGCTAGTTGGATAGTTGGCTATGAGTGCAAAATTCCCATGCTACCCTTGGTGCAAAATTCGAGGAGGTGGGGAGAAGGAATGCCATCACCAAAACCCGCCTCCATCAACATCAGAACCACCGGCGACGGAGTCTCATCACCACTAATCCCAACCTTCTCATTGGCTAATCCTACCAACGGCAAAGATCCGGCCGCAGCCAAGGCATCCCCACCGCCGAGGTCTAAACTTACCTTTATTCCCAAAAAGGACGATGAGGACAAGCTTGGAAGCCAAAGGAGAGGAGCACACCTTCCTCCGGAGACGAAGACGACGCCGTCGCTGCCGACCCAGAAGAACGGCGAGCACCAACGCCACCACGACATCGCCAAGAACCGCCACCTGCCAACACCGCCCAAACCAGCCCAAACTCCCCTAAACCCACCCCTAATGAACAAGAAAACAACTCCTAAACTAGTAAACACTACTAGCAGGCCCCCTCCACGCCTTCTCCAACCTCCAACCCACCACCACCACCACAGCGACTCCCTACTCAGATCTACCACCTCAAAACCTCCAAAGAGGAAAAAGGAGCAGATCCAACAAAAGGAGAGCCATAGGAGGGGCAAGAGAGCTGAAAAGGGGAGAGAAGTCGGAGAAGAAGCAGCTCCAGCCGGCCACCTGCCCTTGCCGACGCCAGCGAGGGCACTGGAGGCAAGGCAGCCGGCTAGAAACGAAGCCCCCTCGAGACGCCTGCTATTCGCCCACACACTAGAAAGCTCTCTACTGTTGCACAGCTCTCTACGCGATTCTCTGTGTCGGTACTAATTAGATAGATTCTTGTTGGAGAAGTTCGCTCCATGGCATCAGTAAAGGCTGTAAAGCCATTATTTAGAAAGAAAAAAATTACTGCTTTTGAACGAATTATGAAAATGACATGGTTTTCTCGCCTCTCTTGCCAATATGACACTATTGTTAAAAAGACATAAATGCCCTTAGAAAAAAATTTAAAACCAAATGTTCATCACAAAGCCAAAGAAATGAAGGGGAAAAAGGCATTGGACGTTCTCCAAATAACTAAAGCCAAATATTTAATATACAATCTCGTCTGATGCCATTGCGCATTGTAGCCTAAAGTGTATTCCGCTATAGATTTTTTTAGAACATCAAATGTCTTTCAAATTTTTTTCTTTATTTTAATATAAACATGTGCTTTATTTTTTTTCCTTAAAGTCATTTATGTCTTTTACGGTAGCATAACACGATGGTCTAGTAGAACAATGGTATTTTTATAATTCACCAAAAAGTTAGTACTTTTTTTTTCCAAATAATGGTTCGATCGCATTTAGCCAATTTCGCTTTATTAGAGCATCCATGTCTAACACCATAACTTCCACTCCATTTTACTATCAGCTACTCCTTTTAATTATCTTCTAAATTTTTTTCACACATTACACTACATTTTATAGATTCTTTCCCTCCACCGTCAGCTCAAGTATCCAAAGTTATGTTTTGAAGTACGGAATATCTACTTAGAGCATGCACAACAGGGGAGGCATCGCGCCGGCCGGCATCACAGCGTGCACGGGGGCGGGAAAAATTTCAAACGTGCAGGCTGCAGCAGGCGAGCACGAGCGCGATTAACATGCTGATGCAGGCCGCTGATGCCTCTCCTGCTGTGAGCATCCGCAAGAGAAGCTATAAAATAAAATAGGTAGGGATAGAGTGTCCGGTAGAGTAAAGGAATTTTTTAGAGTGTAGTATAAAGTGTGAAAAAAATTTAAAGAAATGGATACAGTATGTAGCGAATAATATTAGAGAGCATGTGTATAGAGCATCACGTGGAGATCTCTTAGGCTGCTCTTATGGCTTCCGGCCATTTGTGTAGTTTATTTTAGGGGTGGGTGATTGGATCTGCACTGAGCGTACTACTATTGTACAACTGTCGCGTCCGGACAAAGAGGAGCAGAAAAGAAAACTCAGGCCGGCTGTGCAGCCACGTTTTCCGATGCAAATGTGCTGTGGATTCTGATCTGCATCTGTAGCAGGTGTGGCTGCTGCATCTGCGTTGCACGCCTGAACACATGCAGTACAGCTGCAGAAACTTTCAGCCAAAGTTTATTACCATGGCCTTGTATATTTGAGCTTAGCATAGCGTAGGGTAGTATAGCGTTTCAGTAAAATTTGAAAGTCTTTAAGAGAGGTTTAAATATCATAAAAAATAATTTAAAAATAGCTTTACAATCTTTAAAAGAACTACTAAAAATCTGAGAAAAATCAATACAAATTATTACACCAAATAGGCTATATAAAAAGATAAATTTTACAGAAACGCTACGCTACGCCACACTAAGTTGAAACGTAGAAGGCCTATGATCGATCTTGCAACACCCCCCTCCCCCCGGAATTAATAACGATAATTGTTTGATAATCGATACTTTTCCAGTGAAATTCGTCATCTGGAATTGGAATGAGCGACGAGATAGATTTTTTTTCAGAAGGGAGGATCAGGAGAGAAATCTAGGAGAAAATCCCTCTACATGTAGGCGAGGGTCGGTCTCAAACCCAGGGTAGGGGGTTGCGCATCCCTCGCCCCCCATCAACTGAGCTATGCTCAGTTCCTAGCGATGAGATAGATAATCGCATGCACGGTTTCAATGGAAAATAAGAAGACAGAGAGCAAATACTAGTTTAGAAACTATAGAAACGCCTTTAATCCAACCGATGGTCCACAGTCCACACACACGTCCGTCGGATCCGCTCTTTAGTGAGCGCACGGCGAGACCCAGTCGTCTGAATTCTAGCAAAATCTAAAAATATTCAGACAACTAGAAAATAATTTTCTTTTCAAAAAGATACAAGAAATTTTGGGAGAGCAGCGACTTGATTTCATCGCTCTTGGTTGCGGTCATTTCTCACAACCCAATAATCTTAGTGGTGGTTTTTACGTGGTACAAAATCACCTAGGGGCTGTTTGGTAGCACGAACCATCACAGCCTGACCTGTATTAGTCAGCCAGACTGAGATGAGCCTGGCTAAGGAGATGTAGGTGACGTTGTTTGGTTACTATGCACCTGTTGAGCCCGGCTGTGCAAAGATTTTGTTTGGTTGATCATATAGATTAGGGTGGGATACACAAATTTAATAGGGGGACAAGTAAACTTTTTTAAAAAAAATGATAGAAAATGTATAAATTTTAAACGAAAATTTGAAAATAAAAACAAACAATATATAATAAAAATAAAAAAAATAAAAAAATATTTTGAAATTTATATGGCAAGTGTGATCTAGTTTTGTTAAAAAAAAGTCAGAAACCCATTTAGATAATCGCACACGACGGTTTCAATGGAAAATAAGAAGATAGAGAGAAAATACTAGTTTAGAAACTATGGAAACGCCTTTAATCCAACCGATTGTCCACGCACACATCCGTTGGATCCACTCGTTGGTGAGAGCGCGGCGAGACCCAGTTGTCTGGATTCTAGCAAAATCGAAAAATATTCAGACAACTAGAAAATAATTTCCTTTTCAAAAAGATACAAGAAAGTTTGGGAGAGCAACGACTTGATTTCATCGCTCTTGGTTGCGGTCATTTCTCACAACCCAATAATCTTAGTGGTGGTTTTGAGTTTACGTGGTACAAAATCACCTAATGGATGATGGATGTCAATTTATTGGTGTTTGTTATTGGGTCCATTGTAAAGGGTGATTTTACTTTACGTGATGGATTCAAATTGACCTTTTTTATGGTGTATAATCTGGCACAACATAATTTAGAAAATGCCTTTTGGCAAAATTATTAAAGTGGCCGTGAAGAAGTATCTCTACCTTTCATTAGAGGAGAAGATATTATGCGATGTTTAGAGGACAACAACAAAGAAATTTCGGCACCAAATGATCCCCTTTAAGCGAGAGAGAATCTTGTATGAACGCACACCATTGTTCCGTTGTACTAAAAATTTATTTCATCTTTAAAAAAACCTTTATTCAAATTTGAATTAAAAATGGTAATTTTGCGATGAATTTTACGCCATGGTTGTTGGCATTTGGCACATGGAGCAAGTAGGGTTGAATGCTACTAAAAGAAAGAACAAAATAAGAGCCATTCATAAATATCAAGCCGCTTTATTTCATTTGACCAATCATGCTTATTCGAAAGATTTATTCTTCTTGGGATCCAGATCCCTTATTCATTTGGTGGAACCTCTTGTTGAATATTCACTAAAAAAAAGTTAGAAGATGGTTCTTATGGGTGGTTGAAAAAAATATGTTCCAATTATAAGAACTACTTTCTTCTGGAGCAAACTTTCTCTTTGTGACATTCCACCTCTTTCTTTGTTTCTAGTCCAAAGATGAAATTCATAGCAATTCTTGCAACCAAACAAACCTGTACATTGGAGTTCAAACTTTTTTCCTCACCAAAAAACAAAAAAGTTCACTCTTATAAAATTTATCTCAACTCTCGAGTTATGATAATAATTTTGAATTAACTTCATCGTCCAAGTCATGATCAAGAAAAAGAATTATGTCCTCCACATGCTGTAAATGGATAAGCCATCATCCACAAAGTATGGAATTACACCCATAAATTGTTCATCATTCTTAGCTCTAGATATTAAAATAATCATCATATCCACAATAATATAAATAGGATAGGTGATAGCGGATCTCCCTATCTCAAACCTTTTCATGTTCAAAAGTAAGGACCAATGTCATCGTTGACTTTGATCGCTACATTTACCTAAAATAAAGTTTTCCACCCAAGAACACCACTCCAATGAAAACCCATTTATTCTTAAGGTCCAAAGTAAAAAAGGGTTTTTTTTCGTGAAGTATTACCACCACTTCCATAATATTTTTACCAAACATATAGGCCGTAAGGGTTGGGAGAATAACCTTATTAGCCACATGTTTAATCATATCAGTGGTAGATTTAATAAAAATCTTAAAGCTAACATTAAGAAGACCAATGGAATACTCTTAGCTTCAAACATCTTTGCAAGTAGAGTAATTAAACCATACTTGAGCCTATGCAAAGGAAGTGTATCCTTATGAAAAGAATGAAGGCCATCAAATTTGGGCTTTTTTGAAGGGATAAAGATTTATTTATTACAAATATTAATTACGTAAATTCCCCTAGACATAAAACGAATTACAAATAAGTTCACACAAGACCAAACCGTAAAATAACCTAGGATACTAAGGGTTTTCCAAACGCCATCATCGAAGCCAGAGGCCGCTGCACTCCACGCCGTTGTTGTCCCCACCACCTCCATCCTTTCACGCAGGGAGACGGAGAAGAAGATCAAAACCAACAATACTAATGGTAGCACACATACCCATCGCAGCCGCACTCAAGGAAGATGAAACCAAGCAACCATCGTTGAACATCAGCACCATCTTCGTCGAGGTCGCTAATTCTTGAAATCGCTCTAACTCACTAATTCTGACTACCCTCCTGTGATAGGATCTTGGCCACACAATGTCATCGCCACTCGAAATTGATCCCGCAGCGAAGCTTTCCGCTTCCTCATCCACGATAATGATGACCAAGAAAAGTCACTTATTGGCTAAATCGAAGACCTAGACATGTCGGGATTGGACTTGACAACAGCTCCAGCCCTAAACTGAAGATCTAAACTCTTTGAAAAATAGAACGCAAAAAAAAAAAGAAACCCGAAGGTCTCTGGTCAACCTCAAGGCGCCTCTGACGCCAAGGAAAGAACCGGTCACAGAGGGGTCGTCCAGACTTGTCACCCCTCCCCCGCTGGTTACCTCCTCAGTCATTGTTCGAAGTTGTTTTCCTCTCGCCCATGGACTAAAATAAGCTGGGAACCATAAGCATCAAATCCGATTTGATAACCTTTAAGAACTTTTGATAGAATTTAGCAGGATACAATCAATTCGTAGAGCCTGTTATGATCCATATGAAAGATCACCACTTTCACTTCCTCCTCAGAATATAGGAGCAGTAAGAAAGTCATTTTCTCTATTGTTAACTTGAGAAATGTCATCCTCGAAGGAACCATCGAGAAATTATTATCATTCGGTGGACCAAAAAGACATTTATAATACTTTTCTATATAATCTTTTAACATTGTATCACCAACTATGGACCTCTTCTTGGTCAAGTTGATAAATTTGATGTGTTCTACGCTTTTCATTAGCCACCAAATGAAAATACTTTGCACTGTTGTCACCTTCAAGGAGATGCTTTTTCTTTGCTCGTTGATACAACTTATCTCTTTTTCTCTTAGTAAATGAGCAAGATGAGCCACAAGATCATGTTTTTTATCAAGCTCCCGAGGGTAAATCCAATATTTTTCAAAAACACAGTTAATCTTATAGTAAAAGGGACTATTATTCCAAAAAAGGGTGAAGACAATCAACTATTAATCCTGCGTTAATTTTCAACTTGACGCTATATATATTTTTATCTCCTCGATTCAGGATTTTTACTCCTTCAGGGACTTTCATATAAATCTCTGAATCTAGTGACCCATACAAATATTTGGTCACTACATCCATTAATTGTATTATTAAATTCATACTTGCTGCTATGGATATTAGATGTCGAAAGGTTATTCCACTCATAACTGGAGAGTAGGTCTTATCATAATCCATTATAGATCTCTGCATGAATCTTTGTGCCACAAGTCTCGCTTCATATCTCACCACCTAGTGATTTTTATCCTTTTTATAGATGAAACCCCATTTAGTTCATACCGGGAGTACCTTGTGAGGAGTTGGTTCTACTGGGCAAACACATATATATTATTAAGCGAGCGCAATTTGACCTCAATTACTTCTTTTCACTTAGCCCAGTCCAAGCGCTTCTGGCACTCTGCCATGGTCTCAGATTCTGGATTTAAATCCAAAGACTTAACAATTTTTGAGGCAAAATAGATGTAACACCCTGGCCCAAATTCGCTTAGAGCATAGCCCACCTATTGGGTTGGCCCATGCATGCATAGCACCCACTTAGACTTTTCGGCCACGTTTCGTCCAAAAGGGTTAACCCGGGGTGTTATGTTTAGCTCCAACAAGCATTATATGCTACTACAATTATGTCTCAACTAGCATATGTGTGACTAATCCCACCATCGCATCCACATGGGCCACATGAGCCTCACAACACATCGGGCCGGAGTATTACAATAGATGTCGACAACCGTGGGCTTTCTTTATATAACTCTCCTAAATTGATATGATTCATGGAAATTTCCTCATTTATGTCTTCCGACTCATCGTGATTTTCCAAAACGGCTGGACAGAGGCCATACATTCTCCCAACGCCTTGATTTGTGCGCGTGGTCACTGAGTCCGCCACCTTCTAGGTGATCGCTACCTTCTAGGTGGGTTCTCTTAGCTTTTGGTCGATTTATCTCCCCATAAGGGTGGTAAGCCTAGAATGATTTGTTGTGTTTACAGATGCCTCCGCGAGCTAGAACCGCTTGTATCCATAATTCTCCCCCTCTTTCTAGCACGAGGGATTTGCGTGGTCTACTATGGTATCTCCACTCATTTCGATGCATTTATTGCTGGTACATGCGACTTAGGCCTTGTTTGTTTCAGATTAAATTAAATTAAATTTGACGGCGTGCTCTCCGCTCAACCACTGCGGATCACACCCCTATCAGATTTCTATCTTGCTAGCCGATCAGCTCGAGCTCAGTTCGATTCGAGCGTCAAGCACGGCGAGGAGCGACGCGCAAAGTTTACCCAGGTTTGGACCCCCCTCGCGGGTAATAGTCCTACTCCTGCCGAGCCTTAGCTCTTTTCGTGTTGTGGTTGTGTGGAATGTGATTACAGAATGTTTCGAACCCCCCTCCCTTCTCTCTCCTCCCCTTTTATACAAGCCTTCGAACTGGCGGAGAGAGCTGAGGGGGGTAGGCAGTACAGTGCTCTCAGTACACTGATAAGACATGAGGGACGGGACAGGAGAGACGAAAACGTGTTGCTGCTGAGCGGCGCCGCCCACGCGTGCTTCGCAAGTGGCATCTGACCCGTGTGAACACGCCGGTGACAGAGCGGGCAGGCCCCAGCTTGCGCCGCCTGACGCGGGCGGCCGTCCTGATGACGCCCAACTCTCTCTCTGCCGGTCAATTCTGCAGCGCCATAGTGACAGTTGATCAGACCCGCAGAGGTCACTGTGGCGGTAATCATCTCTATCTCGGTCCATCCACGCGTGATGTCGCATTTAATGCTCCTGTCCTTCGCTGCAGAGGAGAGCCTTCTCCCAGAAGACTCCCTTAGGACGCTTCCTGCTGCGCGGGTCCCACCTGACAGTGAGGGACCTCTCGCGCTCGCCGAGTCTTCTCCGGGACTCTTCATACCCCGGTATTTATTATACCGACAGTAGCCCCGGGTCCACCATGATACGCGAACCGTCGCGCCGATATCTCGCTATTTCTCGCGTGGCGGGAGACGAATCGTGGGGGGCCCACCCCCTGCGGCGGCCGTACGCCCGATTCTCCACCTGCGCACGATCTTCCTTAGGGAACTACGCCGCTTTTCGCGGGAAACCGAAACGCGCGGGGCATAATGGCGCCACACGCGTGAGTGGGGACGGAATCCAAACCGTCGCACTCGCTTCCATCTTCTATAAAAGCTTCTCTTCTCTGCGCTGCGATGAGTTCCTTCGCGCGCCAAGTCCTCAAACTGCTATTCACCTCTTTGCCACCGCCGCAGATCTTTTCCGTCAGCGCCGCCGCCAACTTCCCATGGCTCCCAAGCGCAGCAAGGGCCGTCGTGGGGACGCCGCTCCAGCCGCGCCGCCACCTGGTTCAGCTTTGCCCGCCTCCGCCGCCGATGAGGAGACGGTGGCGCGGCTCGAGGTGTTCGTGCCGCCATCCTCCGCCCGGTTCCGCGCCGGCACCATGGCGCCAAGCCCCCGCGACGGGGAGATCGTTACCTTCACCTGGGCAGTGCTGGCGGGGCTCGTCCCGCCATA
>SPJY01021785.1:5261548-5342994 GCA_005191435.1 Raddia distichophylla
AGCTAGCGGCGGCTCGGGGCAGTGGGAGGTGACGGCGCACGGCGGAGGGAGTGGCCGGCGAGGAGAGGAGGGCTGTAGGTGCTCGGCGAGGCTTCTGAGGTGTTGTAGGATGGTGGTGGAGGCTCGTATTTGTGCCGGGGATGGCTGTGGTGGCCAAGGGAGGCGGCGGCGGCGAGGGAGGGGGCGGCGCAACGAAGAGGGAGGGAGGGAGGGAGGCTGCGGCGGCGGTGTAGGGCGCAGCGGCGTTGACGGAGGCGGCGAGGGAGGGGGCGACGGGGAGGGAGGCACGAGGCGCCAGGGAGCCAAGATCTGGAGGGATCCCGATTGAAGAACAAGGGGCAAGGCAAAAGGGAAATAAAGGGGCAGGGTCAAAAGGGTCAAAACACTTGAGATAAAAGGGCTAAATAACAGAAAAAGAGGGTTAAAAGGCCAAAATGTCGCTGGGGTAAGAAATTCGCGTGACCGGTGTCGTCTACGTAAAGGCAGACGAAATTAATGTCGTTTGGGTAAAGGCTATCGAATTGGGTGGCCTGTAGGTAAATCTCCCGCAATTCAACTTATGAAATTCTCAAAATATAAAATTTCATGATTTTAAAATCAGATTAAATTTTAAATCTTGAATTATAGAGCTCAGACTTCGAAGGGTTGAATAAAAGTATATTTAGTAAATTCAAAATTTTCATAGATTTTTTTCTATATTTTTAAACTACGATTAAAACTAGGATTTAAGAGGACAGAAATTACTTTCGTTGGTTGTCAGTCGTTGCCACTTGCACCTGGGAGTCTTAGGGATTCGTACGGCAACCAACCGTGGGTGATGTGGTTGTAGTGCATGAGTGTGACACGAGGCAGGAACGCATGCAGGTATGCATGGACTTTGACTTTGACTCGACGGGCCACTCTCTCTTCCTTCCAATGGACTTGATGCAGCCTGAAGCGGACGCACTTTTTCGCCGTGCGTGCGTGTCCAGAACTACCATCATGATATTTAGATTATGTTATTTTGAACTGATCTGAACTGCTGAACAGCTGAAATGACTAAATTTTAAAAGCTTTTCCATATAATATCGAGATTCAGATCCATTTTCTTTGATTTACTTTGTGAAGCATTATAACCCACCTTTGAAATAACGAAAAAATAGATTAAAAAACTCAAAATATATGTATTTTCAAAATATAAATAAGTTGTTAAGATATTAAGTCGTTAAGCTGAAAAGAACAACGTCTTAGTCATTAAGATGTTTCTATATCTTCACGCCGAAAGTTAACACAAACACGTGTGGAGCTTAGGGTTAAATCCATCAAATTTGGGCTCAGGAAGTACCAATTAATTTGACCATTAATTGGCAATGTAAAAAATCAATTGGCTGAATCTAACTGATTAAATCCAAAATGAGATGAATTTGCCAACACTTAAAGGCAACCAAAAGAGTTAACAAATTCAAAAGGATAAAACTGTCGGCTAAGATTAGATCTAAGCAAATCGTTTCAAAAGGTAAACAATCTACTACTAAATTGATAGAATTAACACAACAACAGAAAGAGTGCTTACAGATTACAAACTAGCCGATATGATCAACTAGCAGGTAGAGATGAAAATGATACAGATAATATATGACAGACAGACTGACCGTCCGAACCAACTGGGATAGTGATTTGGATAATAGTGCGGACATCAAAATGTTTTGGCCATACAGATAAAAATATGGATATTATACTTACACATATATGTTGACTCATTCTTTCTTGAAGCTTGCATGTCTTATATTATTTTCATGTATTGTTACTACACATGATCCCTATGTTAGGATGATTGACCATCCCTCATAAGTCCTAACGACAAGATGTATATGTTTTATAAATTTCTTTTCTTTGTTGACTATTAATACTTACATACCACCATAACTATGAGCCACGAAGTTAATGAGCAATAAATGATTATTTGTGCTTCTATATGTTGCAACGTATTATCCAACAAAGAGTATCCATATCTGATATGTATTTATAACCGATATTCTTCGTATATGTATTTATATCCGGTACTATATGTGTCTGAATCCATTAGGCGAGCACTAGGGATCGGACGTCCGAACCGTCCAGACCAATGACGTCAGCATGACGTCATCGCTGAAACTTGGCAAATACCTACTGAAACTTGAAAGATAACGGCAAAAACTTGATGAAACCTGGCAACCTGACGATGAAACTTGAAAGTTAAGAAAGTTTCTCGAGATTAAGAACCAAGTTTCAATAGTACAAAGTTCAAGTTTCAGTAGGCAAAATCCAAGTTTCAATGGACAAACTTAAGTTTCAGTAGCACATAAGCGAAGTTTCGATCGTGAAAAATCCCCAAGTTTTGGCGGGCGAAATCCAAGTTACAACAGAGAAAGGTTTGGGTTTCGTCAGGCAAAATCAAAGTTTCAACATGCGGGATCTAGAGGTTTGAAGCGAAAAATCCTAAGTTTCAAAAGTACAAAGTTCAAGTTTTGGGATGTGCTACTCCAAGTTTCAGAAGGCAAGTCCCAGGTTTCGTGTGAAAAAAAAATGGGATGGGCCTCGTCCTTGTCTCCTTCTTGCCCAAATCCGGCAAACTCTACCCCAAGCTCGCCGAATTGAGCGAAAACAAAGCAAAAAAACCCAAGTTCATACTTACATGTTTGGAGTTTCCATGCGAAAATGAAGATTCATCTGCTTCCTAGCCTCCTTCTCCGGATCTGACGCATTCATCTCCTCTCTCTCTCTCTTGTTCTCTAGATTTGGCCCTAAAACTAAAGAGAAGGATAGAGAGAGAAGGGAATGGGGATAGAGAGGGATGTGAGATGCGAAAGGAAGAACACGAGGAATGGAGAGCACAGATAGCAGCCCCTATGCGAGGGAGCGGCGCCGGCGCCGGGAGCTCGCCGATGAGCAGTAGCCACATAAAAGCGGTAACCAAAAAAGTGGCACTCTTGGGGCAGCAGAATACGCTCTTGAGCCAGGGGAAAATGACAACGTCAAAAGCCAAAAAAAAAATGAAGCAGAGGCGTCAGTCAATCCAAAAACATGGGTCCCGCCATAGGTTGGAGTGAGCACCACTCGTGGTGCGCTCCACCGTCCACAAAGCAGTCACTGCACACGCGCTCGTGCGACACGCGTCCGACGCGTCCGGACGGCCGGATAAAAGCCTTTCCGTAAAAGATATGGATACAAATAAAATATGAGTTATTCCCGGTCTGCATCCGATCCATTTCATTCCTATTAGCAAGTAGAATAAAGGTTAAACGATCTAACAAATGGTATTAACGCGACAAGGCGGTAGAAAATGAGAAATAGACAAGAAGATTGGACTTAATCGAGCTGAGACAGTACTCACCTAGGGTTGTATCATATAGTCGATCGAGAATGCGATGTGCAACAAGTCGATCGAGAATGCGATGTGCAACAAGTCGATCAAGAACATGAAAAGTAAAGGACATAATAAAAGTAGATTTGATTAATTAATCGGCGACCCTCATATTTATATAGGCCCCATGTTGGATACAAACTCGAATCAATGTCTTCCTATTACAATATACTATTTCCTATTATATCTAGATTGAATGGACTCAAACCCATGTATTTAAGCCCATCTGGACTCCTCCTTTCTTATCTCCACAATTAATTGAAATCTTCTTTTTTATAGTTGATCCGATCCATATTTCATTATGCTCAAGCCGATTCTAGAAACTTCTAGGCCCTTTTTTGTTCGTGGTTTAGTTTAGCTTTGTTAGGTTGGGCCAAAAGTTAAATGGCTTTAAAGAAGATAAAAAAGCTAAAAACTTTTATTTTTTGAAATCTTTAAGAAAACCCATAAAATTAATAAAAATCATCATAAAATATTACATCGGATGGTTAGTATAAAAATGATAAATTTTGACGCAAATAAATAGAGCTAAACTAAACCGTGAATTTAAAAAGTCTAAGTTACCGGGCAATTGTCCAAAATTGGATGCGATCGATATATAAAACGTCAAGTTTTTAAAAACCACAAAAAAAAACACGGTAATATCTCAGAAATGGCGACTCCTATGGATAGCATCTGATTTGGCAACGCTGCACGCGTCGCTGGTTTCCATGGCAGCTCGAGCCACACGGACACGACGCCCGAATCCTGGAGAAACGGTAGCCTTTTGGCGCAGATGGATGCTGCAGTCATGCATGCGTTGTGTCAATCGCTGGCTGATGAAAAAGCTCTCACCATGGGCAACACGCCAAGAGCTACATGATCCACAGGCATCTCGTGAATCCTGCCTTCCTGCTGATCTGTCCAGACATGTACAGGTAGCTAGCTGCAGTCTGCAGAAAAAAAAAAAAGATGCCCCAATCTAAACGGTGTGCTAATCCGGTGGTTAGTCGTTTGCTTAGCCTCTAACCACGAATTAAACAAGCTCATCCCCTAGCAAAAGAGGAGAGAATGCCGTGTCTGTGAGAGAGAGGGAGCTGTGAGCTTGTTTAGATGTGAGGCCAACCACCGATTGAGCTGTGCACACCTTGCGAAACACAGTGACAGTGTAGTGGCACCTTTTGCAGCTTGCAGTTGCAGACATCCTTGAATCTTTGATAATCCATCATTAATCCATCTATGGCGCTCGCAACGCAAGCAAGTAGCAACAACCGTGTTGTGATTTGTGGGCCAGAGGAGCCGCAGGTCACAAGCATGTCTGATTTGTTGTGTGTAGGCCTATAGGGGTAAGGATCTTTTGGTCTACAAAACTATAACTGAATTCAGAAATAAAATGGGGTGAGTGTCAGTATAATTGATGCATCTTTCTATTTTTTTTTTTTACTTTGAGGGTTGGACGGCTTGGTTAGTGGAGTTGTTAAAATACAGGAGGACAAAGCGGATCATGGGATAAAAAAAAATGTGGAAATCACAAGGTAACAGTGTGCTGTTTTGAAAAAAAAACATTGATTGAATCTGGAGGGGCTCTCGCGACCTCTTAGGCGACAGCCCCACTTCAAACCCTAGCCGCCCCCCGGCGGGGGCCGGCCGTCGCCGGTGGGCCTTTGCGGCACCCTCTCCACTAGGTGGAGCGGTAAGGCGGGCTTTTCTTTTTTTCTTTTTCTCCTCTCCAACGGCTCTCCGGTGGTTTCTTTCTTCGGCTCATGGATGGCGATGTGTGCTGGCGGTGGCTTGCCACTGGATCTGTGATCTACCGGGCTGTCGAGCAACCGAGGCTGTCCATGGCGGAGACGGCGCTTTCCGTGCTTCACCGTGGCACAGCGCCTGCCGTTCGCCTCGCGCCACGTGACTGGGGCTCCTGCCGCCTCCTCTGCGCCGCGGCTGCCAGCGAGACCTCTCTGCCATTGTCCCTGATGCCGCGAAGGTGGGTGTTGTACATCAAGCCCGGGTGCTGCCTCTGCGACAGACTCAAGGAGAAGCTCCATGTCGCCTTCCTGCTCGCCGGCTCACCCTTCTCCCTCGCCTTCCTCGAGCTCCAGGGGAGATATTTCCCATCATCCAGAGTGGGAGCAGTTCTATCAGTGCGAGATACCGGTGCTCGCTAAGCTTCTTCCCGGCTGCTCTGATGGTGGTTGTGCCTCGGCAGCAGCCTCACCGGTTTCGACGCCCTTGGCGGCTAGGTGTGTCACTGGGCTGTGGCGTCGGCTCCGCCGGTAGGAGGCTCTCCCCTGCCTGGTCTCCCTCTAGATCTCCGCGTCGCCTCTGAACTTGGCTGCCTTGTTGTTCTTGACGGTTGCCACTTCGTTGTGTCCCCCGTGCCTCTCCCTTCTTCTGGAGTGTTGTGGCTTGGGTCGTGAGCCCCCTCTCCTCCTCTCTCCTTTGGAGGTGCGGCGGTCCGGCTGGGGGCGCCCCTCTTCTCCCTCGCCACCACCCTCTTTCAGCCTTCTCTCCCTGACGTTTGAACTAGCCACCCCCTCTCCTCTCCCCCCTTTACAGAAGAGGTTGCGGTCGGGGTCGGTCTCCTCACGGCAGCTGATGGGTCTCCAGCCTGTGCATGGGAGGCGGATCCCTAGCGTTGTTGGCTCGGCCGGTTTGTGAGCTTGGGACGTGGATCCTGCAGTGGTGTTGGTGTTGTTGTGAGTTCTCGACAGTCGGTTTCCTGGGGACGTTGTCGGATCGCGCGGAGGGGGTGGCTTCGGTGTGTTCTCACCGACTCCACCCCGTGGGCCGCTTGGACGGCATCCCTAGTCGCCCGGCTCCCTCGTTGTCTCTCGTCGCGGGGTGGGTGGCGTGGTGTGGCAGCCGGGCTCTTTCGTCGGCTACTAGCTTTGTCCTCCTCCAAGGTGGCTTCAGGGCAGGTGCTCCGGGTAAAAACTCTGCCTAGACTTCCCGCCTGGGCCAGCGATGGCGATGCCCCGACGTCATTCCCCTCCCTAGAGGCATCGTCGTGGTGGTCGGCTGCTAGTGTCCCTTGTTAGCTGTGTTGTCGTTGCCATCGTCCTTAGGCCATTGCCGTTGTTGCCTTCGGGCGAGGTTTTTGCCTAGCAAGGTGCCATGCGGTGGCATGCCTGTTGGTGGCGCTTACACTGTGGTGGGCCCTTGGTGCGTTTGCACCGGGTCTTTTTCTTCCTCCCTTGGCTGGGTCGTCTTCCTCTCTCTCCCCTTCTCTCTTGTACATTGTTTTTCTCTACTTAATGAAATGTCAAAGCTCCTGCCCGTTAACTCAAAAAAACAAGGTAACATGTAGAGGGGACTTGTTAACTCAAAAAAGCAAGGTAACATGTAGAGGGGACTTTTTAGACAGATATAAACTAGTTTTAATCATTTAATTACCTGAGTGAGAACATCTCCACTATTTTTCTATAGTTTCATCCTCTATAACACTATTCACCACACCCTATAAAAGATTGCATATATCATCTAAAATTTGTTCACAGTTTACATTGCATCTTTAAGAAATTCGTCTATCCAATAGTTTCTGTCTCTAAAAATCAAATGAACATGTTACCTTTCTCTTGCTAGATATTTTCTAATTGCAGAGATCTCTTACCTGCAAAGAATACATACATGTTACCCCGGTAGATCGGAAAATTAAGACAGATATATTGGAGGAGTTGAACTTCTCTATTGGTTGGCTTGACTTGGTATGACTTGGTATGCTAAGTGCGAACAATCAAAGCTAGGATCTGTCTAATTCCCGAACTTCTACTCCCGCGATAAAGTATACGATGACTTCGAGAAAACATGGTCTCTCGTAATCAACTTTGGCCATTTATTTTTATAAAAGCGTTCTAGTTCGAAGTAAATGAATACTCTAAAAGTATTAATTGCTCATAACAAATATAATGGTCCTACATGATCAATCTAAATAGATTTCGTTCATGTTAGTGATCAAGATTAAGAAAGGATAACCACTCAAAATTCTAAAGGGCCTTATGTTGGCGTTGCCTTTCTTCCCACATAAGCTGGCAATTACTACATGGGTGTTCTTGTTTAATTAGTAACTAACCCTATCAAAGTACGAACCTTGTCGGCCGGTTCAAATGATTACGCGAATTCTGTTAAAACTTTAGGTGGAATGATCATATCAATCAATCACAGAGAATAACATCTCTGATCGAGACTAGGCAAGCATTTGATCTTTAATCTATGTCCCAACTGATCATAACAAATGCTTCTACTACCAACAAGGACAAGCATTGATCATGTCCTTGCTTTGACAATACTGCTCTCCATGATAAGATAAACTACAAAGGACCAAACAGTTTGCAAGACAGGTGCAATCAAGAGAGGCGAATCGATTCTGAAGATCCACACCTACCATTTTGACCCGAAAAAATCTGTTTGTTCCAAGGCTTAAAAATTATCTTGCTTGCATGGATCGAGCTAAATATGAAAATCTTTGTAGAGAACTTCAGACAAGTGTAGGGTGACTCGTTCCCCTACTGAGACAGTTGGTCTCTGTAGGTTGGATGGGAGGTATATATTATTGATCAGGCTGAGGGCAGCTGGGCATGCATAGTCAAATTTGTAGTACTGTTTATGTCTGAAAGATTCAGCTTAGATGATGTTTTCTTCTTCCTTGCAAGTCTCACCGAAAGAAAGAAATAATAAGCTCTAGAAAGGTTGAATCATGTTACATTCGAGATGGTAAAAGATACATTTTTTAGACTAAAACACATTTAATGATCGATGCCCTTTTTATTTCTGTCCTTGGTCTCTTTCCACAGCACGGTAGCACCATAGTTATATATACTTCTATTATACTACTCCGTATTATTTTGGGTTCTTTTTCATTTTGGTATTTTAGAGTAGACAAAGTCACCCAACAGAACATTAACAACATCAGCTGGAGCATAAGCATCTTCTCCTTTTAAGGAATACTTGATTAATTTTCTTGACAACCCTACCACACTGCCGAAAGAGCAGAACACAAGTGGGATCAGAAACCACAGATGTAAAGGTTGCCTTTCTCCTTTTGCTGTAGGCACACCCGAACTTGTCTTGTATTTCTGCCATTGCTTAAGGATTTCACTATATACAAGTCAACAAATAGTATATGGCTATAATATTTATTTGTTGAATTGGATTATTTGTGGCATCATTTTTTTATTTGCAATAATTTTTTTCTTCCCCTGTGATGTGTCCTGTTTTTATGTATATTATCATGCTCTCTCTTTGCTCCTGAAAGCTCAAACAGTGATAGCTTTTGTGTTCAGGTCTAGAACAACGATATTGATGACGACATAATGCACTGTGTATTGTGCAGTGATAAAATTAGTTGAAAGATGTTTCTACAGAATAATGCACCATCTCTGCAGCTGCCGGACAATGAAGAGTCCATTCACTCATGATAAAACTTGTTGTATGACATGCGTTCACGTTATTCATATATATAGTGAATGTATATCCATGATAATCCTTTGAAAGGTGATTATCAAACAATACACATTTTGATCCATAACTCATTATTCCTCATAGTAATATAGGGATGATATAGATATAGCATCGAACATTATAAAAAAAAAAAAGTTCCACGTAAGCCACATACATGCTCATCAATGTAAATGATGTCTATTCATGATACAAAATAACATACTCCCTCTATTTTTTTTATTTGTCGTTATTAACTTTAGACATGCCCTTTAACCATTTGTCTTATTCAAAAAACTATTTAAATATAATTAATTTTGTTATGCTTTGTTTTATCATTAAAAGTACTATAAATATGATTTTTTTTTGTATATTTGCACTAAATTTTTGAATAAGACAAATGGTCAATGGGTATATCCAAAGTCAACGGTGACAAATAAAAAAGAACAGAGAAAGTGTTGTTCAAAATATTATAAATACAGGAGCCCTACAGTCATGTATATAATTGCATTTGAGACATATCACTAAGGGTTAAAAATTTCGTGGAAAACGTTTATACAAAATTTTGATTTTTTTTTTTTTTTGGGGGAAGCTCATGTTCATGTCTTCCCTTGCTTGAAGGAAAACAATCAATCGATCACTACTTATGTCCATACCATTGCATAAGATTGCTCCAATGAGTGGTTTGTTTGCTCATCTCATCATGTATTCTATCATCTACGACTACAAGGAACAACATAAGCACTACCCATATCCCATCATGTTTAGCACTACGATAAGAGAGCTTGCTTTGCGCAAGTTGTGTGCCTACAGCCTACGTGCATGGTGTGTGACTGATGAGAGTGGTTGGAGCATCTATCTATTCTATATATTATAAGGCGAAATATGTGGTGCAAACCACTGTTTTCGTGCAAACCCCGTGAAAACCATATATAAAAGTTTTGTAAATTCGTAAAAAAATTACTGATGATAGGTATGTGCACGAACTACATCACCACCAAATCTCAAGTCTAACCTCAACATCGTTTGGGAGAAACAAAAAAGACTTAGACTTGAGATTTGGTGGTGATATAGTTCGTGCACATACCTATCATCAGTAATTTTTTTACGAATTTACAAAACTTTTATATATGGTTTTCACGGGGTTTGCACGAAAACAGTGGTTTGCACCACATATTTCGCCTTATAATATATAGAATAGATAGATGCTCCAACCACTCTCATCAGTCACACACCATGCACGTAGGCTGTAGGCACACAACTTGCGCAAAGCAAGCTCTCTTATCGTAGTGCTAAACATGATGGGATATGGGTAGTGCTTATGTTGTTCCTTGTAGTCGTAGATGATAGAATACATGATGAGATGAGCAAACAAACCACTCATTGGAGCAATCTTATGCAATGGTATGGACATAAGTAGTGATCGATTGATTGTTTTCCTTCAAGCAAGGGAAGACGAGCACGTGACCTTCCCAAACAAAAAAAAAAAATCAAAATTTTGTATAAACGTTTTCCACGAAATTTTTAACCCTTAGTGATATGTCTCAAATGCAATTATATACATGACTGTAGGGCTCCTGTATTTATAATATTTTGAACAACACTTTCTCTGTTCTTTTTTATTTGTCACCGTTGACTTTGGATATACCCATTGACCATTTGTCTTATTCAAAAATTTAGTGCAAATATACAAAAAAAAATCATATTTATAGTACTTTTAATGATAAAACAAAGCATAACAAAATTAATTATATTTAAATAGTTTTTTGAATAAGACAAATGGTTAAAGGGCATGTCTTATATATATAGTGAATGTTTTTTTTTGAAGAATAGGCGAGAGGCCTTTTCATTCAAAAGTAGAAGAATACACAGTTATGGAAAACATCAACAGAACATAACATATCCACCGACAATCATGGAGGGACGCACTCCCTCTAACACCAATTACACGTCATCGTTTCTTAACCTAAAATCTCCCAGGGCGTCCCCCGCGACGTCGGAAGGCCAAGTACTGGCATCTCTGAAAATTCTTCCGTTTCTTTCATTCCAGATATTCCAAATAACATGCAAGATTAATCCATCATCCAATGCTCTTAGTTTCCCAGGACCGGTACGATCATCCCACCATACAGCAAAGGGAGAGGTTTGGAAAGTGGAGACATCGGTGATCAGCAAGTGCTTTTGAATGATGTGCCAAACCTGTCTAGCAAACGGGCAGGACCAGAGCAGGTGAGAGGAGGTTTCATGTGAAAGCTCGCAAAGAACGCACACATCCGGAGCTGGCCATCCCCGACAAACAAGCTTGTCAGCCGTTAGGATCCTGTCCTGGATAACTAGCCAACCGAAGAATCGACACTTTGGTGCCGCCCTGGCTTTCCAAATTCTTCCGTAATGATGATCGGCGAAAGACCCCATGAATTGCATACGGTAAGCTGATGAAGATGAGTAACGACCTGTCGGCGAAGAAATCCACACTATAGAATCAGAGTCCTGTGATAACAAAGCGGCACCAACCCTGACTTCATTCCAGACCGAAAGGAATTCCCGCAACTGCTGACGTGTACGCAGGCGTCGAAGAGGGCGCATCCAGGATCCATTGAGCAACGCATCACGGACTGAAGGGTCAGACCGCCGGGTTAATTGGAAACAGGATGGAGCCACCTCTTTTAAAGGAATGTTTCGAATCCAAGGGGAGTGCCAAAAAGAAGTCCTCGAACCATCTCCTAGCGTTATCTTGGTGTTGGCCCGGAAAAGAAACTGGTCTGTAGAAGAGAATGGAAGTGGCAGGCCTAACCAAGGCCTCGGCGCAACATCCCAAACCTGCCAAAGGAACCGAATTCTCAAGGCTGAACCAAATCGAGAAATGTCCTTGACACCCAAGCCGCCTAGCTCCTTGGGCCTGCAAACCTTAGCCCAATTGACCAAGCAGTGCCCACCGTTACAATGTTCGTTTCCTCGCCAAAGAAAGCTCCTCCTAATCCTATCTATTTGCGTGATGGTCCACTTATCCATAGGGAAGACCATTAGATGATATACCAACATAGAGGTGACCACCGCGTTTATCAAGACGAGACGACCTGCCTTGGATATTAGATTTGCTTTCCAGCTGCCGAGCTTCTTTCTAACTTTCTCGATAAGCGGCGCCACATCCACTCTTTTTAGCTTTGAACGTCTTAGCGGAAGTCCTAAGTATCTGCAAGGGAAGTCTTTGATCTGTGCAGCAATAAGCGGGGGCATCCAACTGAAGTCTTGATGCTCACATCGAATAGGGAAAATGTCACTTTTTTGCCAGTTAACATTCAGACCGGAAGCGCCGTGGAAGATGGAGAGCACCTCCAAAATGGCCTGCACATCTCTCTGAGAAGGCGAGGATAGCAGCATTACATCATCAGCATATAAGGAGATCCTGAAGTTTGCCAAGTTGTGTTGGACTTTTGAAAGCAGCCCCATTTGTTCTGAGAGGTTTAGAAGCTTGGAGAGAGGTTCCATCGCAAGAACAAAGAGGAGAGGGGACAGAGGATCTCCTTGTGAATGTATATCCATGATAATCCTTGAAAGGTGATTATCAAACAATACACGTTTTCATCCATAACTCATTATTCCACATAGTAATATAGGGATGATATAGATATAGCATCGAACATTATAAAAAAAAAGGTTCCACGTAAGCCACATACATGCTCATCAATGTAAATGATGTCTATTCATGATACAAAATAACATACTCCCTCCATTCTTTTTTATTTGTCGTTATTAACTTTTAGGCATGCCCTTTAACCATTTGTCTTATTCAAAAAATTATTTAAATATCATTTATTTTGTTATGCTTTGTTTTATCATTAAAAGTACTTTAAACATGATTTTTTTGTATATTTGCACTAAATTTTTGAATAAGACGAATGGTCAATGGGTATATCCAAAAGTCAACGGTGACAAATAAAAATGAAAGAGAAAGTATTATTCAAAAGATTATAAATACAGGAGCCTACAGTCATATAAATAATTGCATTTGAGACATATCACTAAGGGTTAAAAATTTCGTGGAAAACGTTTATACAAAATTTTGATTTTTTTTTTTTGTTTGGGAAGGTCACGTGCTCGTCTTCCCTTGCTTGAAGGAAAACAATCAATCGATCACTACTTATGTCCATACCATTGCATAAGATTGCTCCAATATATGAGTGGTTTGTGTGCTCATCTCATCATGTATTCTATCATCTACGACTACAAGGAACAACATAAGCACTACCCATATCCCATCATGTTTAGCACTACGATAAGAGAGCTTGCTTTGCGCAAGTTGTGTGCCTACAGCCTATGTGCGTGGTGTGTGCGTGTAACGGTTGATAGGCTCTCGTAAATAATGCTCATCGACGAGGTGCATGGTGAGGTGACTGATGTGAGTGGTTGGAGCATCTATCTATTCTATATATATTATAAATTATTAAGGGCTATAGTTGTATCCTGGTTATGCCACGTGGGGCTCTATGGTTTTACCACGTCACCCTAAAAAAATCCAAAAAATCAAAAAAATTTCAAAAGGGCTATAGGTGTATCCTGGTTGTGCTACATGGGGCTCTATGCTTTTGCCACGTCACCCTCAGAAAAAATCCAAAAAATCTAAAAATTTTCAAAATGCAAAAAACTAAATTATAAGGGGCTACCAAGTGCATCCAGGTTGCACCACGTCACCCAAAAAATTCTAAAATATCCTTAAAAAGCTAAAAAAAAATTCATGGTGAGGGTACATAGATGAATTTAAGCATTATAAATGTTTCCTTCTATAAAATGAATTAAGAAATAATAGAAAATTTTTAAAATAATAAAAATTCTAAAAAACCCAGAAAAATAAAAAACTAAAAATTCCAAAATACACTTGTGTCATACGAAACTAATGCCACGCGGCATGGGCGCGTAAACATCGCTAGTATCATTGCTACATTTGACTTGATAGTCATATTTGTAACAATTTGTACTGTTATTTTTTTAGATTTGGTATTAATTTCGATTGTAACAATTGTTTACCAGCTAGATGTGTAATGGTTGTGCATCTATGGTTGATGAGGAGGTTGGAAGTTACACTTACATTATGTAAAAAAATTGGTTTAGATGTGGTTGACTGGTTGGATGGTTGAAACGACTTCGAAATCTTCATAGTAGCTTAAGGTATAACATTTCGTCGTTGGACTTAAACTTTAGATATTTTGATGAGCGGCATCGAGATTTTCCAAAAGCTGCTTCAAAAAGACTAAAGCGTTTGGTTCAAAGGAAATGACCATCGTCCGCAAGACACTTCATGCATTTGTTATAGGATATTGATTGTGTCAATGGCACATGGATGTGTGAATTTTAGAGTGTCCTAGCGTCAAATTCTCTAAAGATAAAGACGAGTCCATGTAGTTTTACCAGTAGGCAATTGCACGTCTTGTTTGGTCCGTCAATCGTCACTGTGTTTGTTCTCTCTGCCTTTCTAGAGTATGACGAGTGTGAGAGGTAGGCAAAGGTGATGCTTACATACTCTCTTTTCCAAAAGAAATTTCATCATCCTTGATACCTCTTGATATCTTCTAGTGCCTCTCATCTGAACCGTTGATTACATCTAATCAAAGAGTTATTATGAGGTGGTGCCTTTTGGTACCTCCCCTCAAAAAAAAAATTTAATATCTCACGGTACCTACACTCCAAGGGGTCAAAAATAGATTTTCCCATCTTCTTCATCCTTTCCTTTCTCTCGTCTCATTGCAACACCAATGTGCCGTCATCAGCCAAGTTGAGTGCCGCCCATGCCTACGCTTCCTGCGACGCGCGTCGCCCCATTTTGACGAGCGTGAGGCGGTCTGATTGCAAGTATGAATAACCTGTTGTGTGCCTATTTGATTATTCATGTGAGTTGTTGTATAATTAATTTCGAAATTGATGTAGTTGGGCACCTAGCTTTGGTTACCAAGTCGAAGATGAGAAAAGCAACGTGAGCTCGATCGTGTACGTTCGTCTGCGCTGTCACAGGGTCGCTGCTTAATCTAATTACACCAAGTTGCATGTCTCCTCTTATCTTATTGTGGTGGACCTGTGTGTGACTCTCTTGCGCACCTTGCATGCACAATAATAAGATGAAAAATTTCTTGGACTATCTGGGACACCTCATTGTTGATCTGTTAGTACTGCCATCGATCTCTAGACCATACCTGTGCGTGTCCTGCATGGCGTGTAGTGGCAACGCGCCTTCACGTGTAATCTTGCTGATGTTATCGTGTACGAGTCAAAGCAAGAAAGCTACGTATGGGTAGTGGTTAATCGGGAGGTTGCTCTGCGTAGGTCTTCCTGTACCATAAATATGTGTAATTGTTGAATAAATTTATTTTTCTGAAACCAGGTAGATGATATCCCAATTCATGAAGGCCAAGAACACTGATACGTTATACGTAGCAGAATTACGAAAAATAACAAAGAAAAATAATGACCCGCCTTTTTGAATCCACATGTAAGAAACCGTTCACTGTCGAAAGGAGACCACAGCTAGTCAGATACACCGCCGGAAACAAGCTTCTCAAGCCATACCTGCATTGGGTTTCGAAATGACTAGGTTCCACCGATGGCCTGCATTATTTGTTTCAGCTTAAATTAAAGTTAAGTTTTACTGTAACAAATTTATTATTTTTGTATAAACCGAATGATGCAATATTTTATAGTCATTTTTATGGAGTTTTAGATAATAATCTTCTTACAGTTCATAAGATAATTTTTCCATAATTTTTTGAATTTTTTAGAACGTCTTTTAATAGGGCTACAAATTTGCTACAGTAAAACTCAACTTTAATTTAGGCCCAGTTCTTTTCAGTTTAACAGCTTAATGGTTTAACAGCTTAACAACTTATCTACGTTTTGAAAACACATATGCTTTGAGTTTTCTGAGACCGTTTTTTCGCTGTTTTAAAGATGGGTCCTAACACTTTAAAAAGCAAGTCAAACACAATTTATCCGAATCTCGAGACTACCTCGAAAAGCTCTCGAAATTCAGTCATTTCAGCCGTTCAGCTGTTCGGATCAGCTAAAAGAACAAGGCCTTAACCTGAAACAAACAAGGTCGATATCATCTGCCTTGTTCATTCATTACTCTACCTTTTTCTTTCACGCATAAGTTTCACATTTTAAACTCTAGATTCGACTTGTAGTGTACATTTTAATCTCTAGAGCCTAGGAACGTTGGTTGGCGACAGAACTTGTTTAGAGACATCTACCTTTCCATGAAACGCATGCACTGGATCCAATCAATCGAAGGTTGGTGCCGACTCCTTTTCTGAAAGAGAGGAGGGGGATGATCGAGAGATGGAGCCAATGTTACCAGAATTGAAGTAGTTGACAAGGGCATACTGGGGGTTGGGGATTTGGATGCCTTGGCAACCAAAAGTTAACTGGGGCCGTCAAGTGAAGTAGACAAATGCTGAAGTTGTGTTCGTGCTACCTGCCATGCCAATCTTCATTGAAGTTAAGACCAGTTCAATTTCATTTGTTGCATGGACAGTCAAGATGTAAGAGTACATTTTCTTTCAGGAAACAAGACGTATGCTACATTTATTTTTCTCCCTAAGAATTATTTTTCTTCCTAAGAAGTACATGAAGGAGAAAACAGTCTGACATGTAATTAAATAGGAGGATAACAGCTAAGAGTGTTAGATATGGTGTTAATGTGAGTCTGCTGAAATGGTGTTCTTTTGCATGATACGGGTCAAAGAGATAGGTATGTTCTTCTGCAAAGTGCAATAGCGAAAGGAAGCGCACAACATATCACACCAAACTCAGATTCTTACTTCACAACTTATTTGGAAGATGCTTCGGATTGTGGCTACAAGAACTTGACACAGGTTACTTAGAAAAGAAAAGGAGCAACCTGACAGAAGTTGTAGATGCAACCGAATGCTACTTCTCCCAGAAATTGCTGCTGAAGGAGATTCATAATTGTTGGGCACAGCAGTGAAAAAGCTGCTCTAATGTTCAGTGAAAAATATTCTGAAGTTGCTTAGGTGGCTGCCAGGTCTGCGTCTCAGAACAAATGGCACACAAGAAAACCACGTTATCACCAATTGGGCTTCTGAAAACTGCCATTTCCAACTGCAGGATTGCACATTCGACTGACTATGTTAGTCATGTAGCGACGAAAATGTCATAGAGGCAGTGAAGATTGCATTTCTGTGCTACCAATTCTTGGCTGCTGAAAGTCATTAGGCTTTTTCTTCAAAGCATTCTTCACCTCCTCCTCCCTCTTATCGACAAAAGACATTAATGACTTTATGGTAGTTAACCTTGCTGGTCGATTTACATCCTCTGGTTCAAGCTCAACATGGTTATTGTATCTGTTGTACTGACAGTATATTCGAGAGAAGAAAATAAGGACAGCAAGAACACATGCAAGGCCACAGATGAGGAAGAGGCCCCAGAAGCTTGCCAGGCTCAAGGGGTTTGAGCCAATCCCATTGTCATCTGCACTGCATTCTGTTCCAGCTAACCATTCGTCGTGGATTCTTTGAAGGTTGCCATTCTCTGATAGTGTAAGGATTGCCGTTGACAAGTCCTCAGCAAGAAGAGAATCTCTTGGAAAGGCCTGCAGCACAATATAGCACAAACTTAAGATATTCTGGAAAGGAAAAACACAGATGGTGATATTTTAATCAAGTAACTTACAAATCCCCATCCACTTTTTGTGAAAACCTGACCAACTGTCTTGAATTTGCAGTATTTTGACAAGAAGATCTGGACATATGGTAGCTCATCGATTATTGCAGAAACACCACCATTTCCTGACCCTAGCTCTAGTGCTCTTGCATAATCTGATGGGCTGTTTAGTGGCACCAAACGGGACTCGGCAATATTTAGCTCCTCGACAAGATAGTTTCTTGAAAAAGATCCAACTTGATAGCCAATAGCACCTGAACTCGAAATTAAGCTATCAAGGCCTTGTATACCTGATGTTAGCTCCTGAACAGTTAGAAGTGATGTCAAACTTGCCGTGTAGCTGGAGTTAATAATGAGCACAGCAAAGAGCCAGACAAGCAGCACAAATCTACCAAGTGCACTAACTGTGTTCTCTCCTGTGTAAAGCAAAAAGAAAGGAGGATATTAGAGTAGACTAGGAAATACTTCAACATTTTGACTTGTTTTTTGAAAGGAATATTTTGACTAGTTTCATGTCAACACTTACTGTGCGCAAAAAACATGGTAGAAAGACTAAACCTGAAAAGGTGCAAAAACTCCAAAGAATTAAATAAAAACATTAACTTCTAAAATTTGAAGAATGGAAACAAAATATAGACACTGCAGATACGAACCAACATACTGTCATAATCTGTTGCCTTGGAGGTCCACGAAACTCAGTATTAGTGCGATGTTCAAGTATCCAAACAACTGCACCCACAAAGAGGAAGAGAACACCTAGAACACACCACATTTGGAAGGTGAATGGTTTCAGAAAAGCCCAAGCATTTGATTCAATCTCCCTGGCTGGAGCTACAATAATGAGGCCTGATTCTGTATATGGCTGGGTAAAGTCAACAAATCTTGTTCTATTTGTCACAATAGCAATATCACCTATTGCTGCGTCAAAATACTGTGTGGTACCAGGATAAATAAAAATTCAATATAATTAAAATAATAAAGACTATAGTAACATTTCAGAATTCTATGGTATGCAGATGTTACTCACATTCTCAGAAACCTTCTCGACAAGGTCACTGTAGCTAGGATTCTTCAAACCATCTCCAAATAAAACAAACTTGCAAGCAACAGGGTATGGCAACAAGCTTATTGCAGCTTTGAAAACATCAACAGAAAACCCCTTTACTCCATCAGGTCCATTGTCTCGCATCACAAATTCTTTGTAGCTTGTACGAAGAGGTACTCCAATCCTAAGAGGAGTTCCATGATATGGAAACACCCAACCACGAGGTTTCTCAGCAGTTTGACCAGGCCAGATAACACCATGGAGCTGCATAGTGTTCATTGAAGAGTCCCGCCGTGCTGAATGCAAGTTCTCTGGGGCAACAACTGAGAGACCAGAAAAGTTTGACCAATAACCAATGGTTCTGAAACCTGTACCACCAATATTTAGGATATCGTAAGCTGGGTCGATCAAATTCCGGTCCAAAGTAAATTTTACTTGGCCAGAAACCCCTGTGAAATTTGAATGCCACACATTCTCCAGCAATTTATCTCCATTGTTGAAAATTTTGAGAGAACCTAACTGAAGGTTGCTTCCATTTATAGAATGCAAATTTGAATCTGCAGAAAAAAATATTGTGTTTCCTTCACTCATGAATCGCTCAACAGCATGAGCAACTAACCATACAGAGTCATAAGCATGCATAGTGTAAGAATTCAAGCTCGAATGTCTTCCTTTCCTAGTCAGATTGTTCCACTTGGACAGCAAAGAATGCTGCATGTCCGAGTCAGCAATATGTGGCCGAAGCATAATAACCCCTTGAGTAAGTTCCAACGCATCAGAATTAACATGCTCGGACGAATCTATCACTGCAGAAAGCCAATCTGTAGCTATCCATACATAACCACTACTCATCATCCCCAAAGATTTTGCAGCAGAGAAAACTGTGAGGCCAGAGTCAGGGTTTACATGTACAACATAGACCCGGGACTCCATTTCATTTACATGCATCAAGATATCCTGAATAGTAGTTCTTCCAGCACCAGTTGGCAACTTCGCTTTGTAGGCTATCTTGGACTTCCATTTCGCAAGGGCATCACCTAATGTCGTAATGCCACCTCGACCATAGTCATCATCTGCATAGATGGCAATGACTTCTCTCCATTGATACTGACCAATAATGTTAGCTATAGCATCCATTTGGTAGTAATCACTTAGTGTAGCCCTCACAAAGTAAGGATATTCAAGGGAAGAAAGGGTAGGATCGGAGGCTGCAAAGGAGATGAGAGGAACATGGAGTTCATTAACAGCATGCGAAATGACATGAGCAATGCCAGATGACTGTGGACCTAATACAGCGATGACATCCTTAGCCAGAAGCTGCAATGCTGCACAGGAAACATCATTGTCAAACTCTTCCTAGCTTTCAATGAGGGGTAAATACATCTTATGATCACTAAAATTTAGTGAGGATAAACAAAGTGATTTGATGTTCTCTATAAAATTATGTATACAAAAGACAGGCAACTTTGACTTTCTATGTATGCTTTGCAGAAGATCACAGTAGTCAGTAGGACATAAATTTGCACAATTTCCATGAAATCATGAAAGTGGAAGTGTGGAACTACCTTATTATGGCTTTGGAACTTTGAACTTCCTACTGAAGTTAAGAAGAATGAACTACGAAAAGCAGCAAAAGGGCAATGACAATACAAACTCGAGCTTCGTAATGTGCTTCTCAGTTTAGGCAATCAGTTAAACGAGAATGATGTTCAATGAGGAAGTGTTACTTTGTTGGCATGCAGATTAAAAATGGAAATTGTTGACCCAAGTTTGAACGTGAAGGCTAAACAATTTCTAATAATGTGCACTACTTGTTCTCACATGCGTAGTTTTTAACAAGAGCAAAAAAAAACTTGCAGGTCATTCTACAAAACTAACCTCGTTTAAAAATATAGAGTCAAGAAAAATTTATGCAAAAAAAAGGAAGCTTCAAACCTTCTATGGTTCCCAAAAAACCACTGCAGTTAGTGTCCTGCATAAGAACACTCAATTTTGTCCCAGGCAGTACACTTGGATCAGCATTGACATCTGCAACAGCAAGCTCGATAGCAGGCTTCACTGCCCTCCCGATAACCGAATCAAATGTGAACATTGCACCGATGCGCAACTCAGCAGGCCTTGAGAGCTCACGGGTGCCATTCTGGCTATCTGCCATGGCTCCACTGGCCGAAACGCAGATACAGAGAAGTAGGGCAGCAAGCTGAGAAGTGGCCATCTCCATGGACCAAGAAAGTTTAACTGAGTTCTTGACCTCCAGAAACACAGTATTCCGGATGAACTCTATTCCTCAATGCAAGGAGATGAGGGGCAGAGCTCTCATCCAGGAACCAGGAGAATCCATTTGATCACTTGATCTGTAGTGTAACACTAATGAGCAGAAGCAATTCTTCACTGTTGGATTGCCTGGGGTCGGCAGATGAACGACACAGCTCGCCTCGGGGAACCAAGAAACCCAACCCAATCTGTCAATCGCTCACTGACAGATTGCTCGGCGGCAGCAAGTAACCGCAGCTCTGCAGGAGAAACGTGCCATCAGGGCTCCGTCAACCGATTCACCCTGTCCAACCAAAAATAATAATAATAAAAAACAGCGCCTTTCGCTCCTGCTCCGGCCGCCGCCCACCAGGCGTTCGACGAAACGTCCAGCAGGGCGATCCGGCGAGCTTAGCCCACCTGCAGCCGCAGCTCTGCAGGAGGAACGTGCCATCAGGGCTCCAGCAAGCTAGCGAGCCGCCTCAAGAAAAAAAAAAGGCTAGGATTAACCCGCGCTTACCATCCGCTCGATGCCATTGCCTCGCCACGGGCGACGACGAAGCGAGCTTGGCAGCTAGCGCCACCACCAGTAGGACGGAGGTGGAGAGGCGAGCGTTGAGCGTTTCTTGGTTGATTTGGAGGAAGGGGATATTTGCGGGCATGGAGAGATGGAATGGAATTGGATGCATGAAGAACGTGGCCGCGTGGGTGGGTCTCACGACCCCGCAGCCCACGGGCCAGCGGGCCCACGGAAGGAGCGGAGTGAAGTGGGCTTGCGCCTTTTTGCCTTTGCGGTTGGATTCTTTCCAGCGAAAGAAGAAAACGTGAGACCTACATCTTTTTTTTAAAAAAAAAAGCTGGCATCTTTTCTATTTTCAACGATATTGGGTGGATTTGGATCGGGGTTCGAGATATGGGCACAATGTTCAGGGATAAAGAAGAATTTCCTATGACGAAAACACTTATCCAATACGGTGTACTAATGAAAAATTGATGCTAATATGCTAACTAGGTATTCGAGTGAATAAATTCTCTACAGCACAGCTGCAAAGCTCGTTCATAATACCCTACACCCGATGGATACCACGTGTCTCCACCATAATCCAAAGCTATCCCCTCCCATCCTACTCCTCGTTGGACTCCGCCAGGCCACAAGCCCATTGGTGGCAACTCCTCCTTCCCCAATCCACTGGCACCAGCCCTCATCCGTTAGCCATCGGCCCTGCCTACTTTGCTCATCTCCAACAATCCATCAGCGTTGCCACATCGACTCGCTAGAGACGAACCCGAAGTACCTCAAACTATTTCTCTTCATCTCTCTCCTTTCTCCCAGAGCTATCTCTCCGTGCCTCCTCTCCCTCTCTCCTAGAGTTCTCTCTCCGCTTTGCCAAAGCTAATCATGCCGTTGCGCGCTCACCGTGCCGTTGTCCCTCTTGCGCCTCCCTTTTTCTTCTCCCCGTGCCATCGCTCCTCCCGTCAAGGCGCTGCACCACTACTCCGACAGGATGTCGCGCCATCTCTATCCTCTCGGCGTCGCCGCTCGGCTCCTCCCACCAACCATCAGGAGATTGTGGCACCTTGCTCTCTCCCCTCCCCGCGCAGCTCTCTCTCTCCTCCACGTCGTGACACTGCTCCTCTTGCGCACGACACCACCTCCCCGTCACTAATCGTTGTCGTCGCCACCCCCAGTCACTGCCTCCCCTCGCTCGGCCTCCGCCCATCAATGACTCTCGTCTCCCCCTCCCACAGCACGTCGGTCACCCCTATATCTCCCTCCCACAGCCTTCCAACCTCTTCCCCTCCAACAGCCCACCGGCCATCCCCTCCCACAGCCCATCACCCTCTCCCCCTCCATCTCCCCCTCCCCTCGCACTCCCCATTCTCGCTGGAGGTCGGCCCCCTCCCTGTCGTGTGTGGCACTCGCAAAAAGGTACATTTTCACGCCTTCTTTTAAATTGCTGTTGATTAGCCTCAACGGTGAAAGAGGTATGGTTGAGATTAGGTTAACCTAATAATGTTAGCTAATTACATTTAGTTTAGTTTAGAAAATGAAAATCTAATAAAAATAGTAAAAATTTGAATGCATGCAATGTTAATTACAAAATTAGGTGATATGATTTATGTATGGAATAATTGATGCAATGTCTTTTAAATAGTTGCATGCTATGGATTGATATGTTATGACCTTATTTAATTGTTGCTATGTCTTATAAATCGATGCTATCTGGTAATCTTTGCGTCGTCTAAACTAGTCGTATGTTGCTCCTTTGGAAACAACACCACTCGTAAGGAACTTTGACAGTAATTCATCCGATTCTATTATGAGTTATGAAATCGTGTTCTCAAATTGTCCAGCGGACAACCCTTATGGCGTCCTAATGGACAGCCAGCAAATGGCCCTATGGGGTGCGGTTCATTGTGGTACCGATGGGTTCAAGGTAAGATTTTAGCGATATGACCTTGGTGGATCCAAACAAGACCCATATTGGAGCTACACTCGGGACACTACGGTGGCTGGGATGGTCACAGTTGGCGGGCTAACCAAGCCATCTTACAGTTGGATGACTACAAAGCTGCCCCACATAGGGATGGCAGTGTCGCTATCTAGCACATTTGAGAGATCTGGATAAGCTGCATATGTACACATGTAATTAATCCAATGCAATTATGCACCTAATAACTTGCTCTACTACATTCTAGCTTAGGTGCCTTCAAGAGTCGGACTTCGAGTGTGATAGACAACAGCTTCAAACAACGGATACAGAGCCTAATGTCTGGGGCGCGTGTCACGGCCATAGAGGAGTTCTGCAGATGTACGCTTGTGCCATACTCTATGTCAACTTCTACGCGCTTATGTCATGCTTCATTATTTCAATGTTGCAGGAGAGCACAACAAGCAGATCATGGCTACGTTGGCTCGAAGTACCTGGCCGTTGAACAATACTGAGGTGTGCGGTCGGAGTGGGCCGCCAACAAGCTCGGGGCTTGGGATGCTCTTGCAGAGAAGTGGGCGAGTCAGGAGTTTCGTAACAAGTATGCGGCTGCTACTAAAAACAAAGCATTGAAGGACTACAAGATGCACACCGTGACAGGATTGATGCCCTGGGGCGTCGATCCCTAGTGCGTCGGTCCCGGTGACGTGTCTTCTACCCATAATATGTAATCTACAACATGTTTTCTAAGAAATTCTATATAATTACGATATGTATGCCTCACAGGGTTCTAGGTCAATGGCTTCATCTCCACCTCTAGCTTTGTCTTAGAGAGATGATGGGCAGTAGGGAGAGGACACCTCAGGAGCCAGTCCGTGGACTTCATCACCTAGTGCTTTGATGGCACCCCACCGAGCTTTCCCTAGTCGCGAGCCAGGTGACGAAGCTAACTCTTTTCTACTTGTGGTGATCAAAATATTATGTTTGGACTTATGTGTTGACATGGATCAACCATGTGGTTATGTAAATGTGCTTGTGGTTGACTTCTAGTGTTGAACATGATACATATATGTATGTGCTCATGAATGTGATGTTTATATGTGTATGGATGTAAATTGTGATCATATTTGTGGTATTGTGGTTAATTGTTGCTAAATATAGTATATATGCAGGGAATCGGGGTTTGCAGGTTGCTCCAGCTATTGGGTGCAGCAGTAGCAGCTACAAATTTGTGATATTTTGCTGAAATTTAGCTATTCTCAACAACCACGTGTAAAGCCATCGCGAGGAAGCCTTGGGCCCACCTGGCAGAATGCGCCATGGAGCTGGCAGCCCAGGGTCTCTCTCAATGGTCAGGACCCAACCGTCGAGAGCGATAGGGCTACGTGCCCACCAGATAGGCTATCCCGAGGAGCTGCCATCCCTTACTCTCTCTCGACGGCTAGCCTATAGCTGTCGAGAGAATGTGGCCAATGGCAGGTGGGTCAACCCATTTATATGCTCTCACAACGGTTGGGAAGCCGTCGAGAGAGGCCCATTTATTGCTGTTGGGGTGCATTGGTCAGCTGCTCCGTACCAACTCTTTCTATTGGGAAATCAAAGGTGCATATCTTTTATTTTTATTGATTTACGTGAGAATTTCATTCACCTATTTTAATTATATAAAATTTATAGCTGATATGGACTTTTTCTATTAATTATTATGGACTTTTTAATCAGGCATGACTCTTATTTTTATCATTTTTATTTCGAAAATTTCTAACGGCTTGTGTTTAATCTAAACCAATATAATCTGGCACCAGTGAAATAAACAGTGTAGATCTCTTATTTTTCTTAATTTATGTGAGAATTTTTTTCAATTAATGTGGTGGCTCTGTTAGCTCATGTTTTAATTATATATAATAGACGGATAGATGATTACAATATTTATTAATATTTTTTTACGCAACTTCCTATTTGTATTCTACAGGTTGTTAACTCTTATTTAAAATTACACCTAATTCTTATCTTATAAAGTAGGTGAATCGGATAATTTGGATAAAAATTTCCATCCCTAGGTGGCTGGCCGGCGACGACACCCCGCCGTGCACAGGCCCTCAGATTCAGTTACTCGCCTGAGGCAATGCAACTCGCAGGCAAGACTGTTTGAAACACAATTTTCCACATGAAATTTCGCATGAGGTCTTCACGCTGTAATCGCCCTACCGCGATTGTTAGTAGCTCGCAAGAAAGTGAATAGGATGAACATAACTGAGAAGATGGCTGGTAATGCGACGAAACAAGACATTTTGATTCAGTACATTTAGTAAGCAATGTGTCATATATCTGAAATGGAATACAAACTATACAAGCTGCTGCTTTCTATCAGACTGTGTGTCTCTGCAGCAAGGTGTCTGTAGGTTGCTGTATTTGCTTTATACTACAAAAAAGGTGGATTTGGATTCACATCCTGCTGGTCACCACCCTCCTACCGCCTCTGGAAGTTCAAGTACTTGATGCCGTACGCAAACATGAACAAAAAGAGAATGATGTAGCCCACATGCGCCAGCACGACGTAACCAAGGAAGTCGTGTCTGTAGCCCAAGCTATCTTTCAAGAAAGCCCTCACCGTTGTGTCAGCTTGGCCAGCAACTGTGATATTGCGGTCATTGCTCGCAAACTGTGAGCCAAGAACACCATAGATGGTCCAGGACGCCGGGTTAGCCCAGTAGAACCATCTCCACCAGACAGGAATCAGCTGCAAGAGCGCAATAGTTTAGAGATGCATCACAAGCTCAGAACCCAGGTAGTAAGAAAATAAACGCTGCAAAGATCACTGCCTTGCTGAAGTGCCTACCGGTCGGGGTACAATGAATCCAGCAAAATTGTTCCATTCGGATAGGATGAATGAAACAAGAATGTTGGCGAGCATCTGGGAGGGGGTGCATGAAATCAACATCATGCCAAACAATGCGTAGTAGACGAAATTCGCGATCATGAAGAACAAGAAGTAGAAGAACTTGTCTGCCTTCCAATCATATCCAATCATGGCATATAAGATGACAGAATAAAGAACACCCTGAGCTGCGCTGTAGATAAACTCGACAACTGCCTGTACACATCATTCAGTTTCAGGAGAAAAACTTTAGTAGATATTTTGTATACACAAGACTATAATCAGTATGGAAATAGCTACATGCAAGATACCGATGATAAAAATACATATTATGAGTGTTCTAAAAGGCAAAAGCTCACCGACAAAACTAAACAGAGGCATGTGCAAGTCCATATTACCCTGTTGACTATCACAAAAGTACACATTTCACCCTGAACTGTGAAACCAGATATCCAACCCCACAAAAATCTTGAAACCTCACTATCTAACCTCCCATTTAACTTTTGAAACCAGACTATTTGACCCCATGCTGGTGATTTTGCTGATATGGGCAGATATTAGGGCTTAGCCTTATTATGACTTGGCAATTACCCGGTTACCTCACATACCAAAGTCCATTGTTATCTCTATGCTAAATTATTTTAATGTATCTTACTTTTCATGGTACGGCAAATACAGAATAAAAGGAAATATGCTCTGCTGTCTAACATGTATTTGGCCTTGCTCTTAATTTGGAGATCAAGGAAATATGCTCTGCTGTCTAACATATATGCCCGTATACAGAAGAATAGGTGTTCAGAAATTACTTGTGCAAACGCGTAGGACAATGGAGAGTACATCCCAGCAGCCTTTTCACGGTAGAAGACTGTCCTCTCAATAGACACAACAGGTAGAATTGTGAACAAATTTGCAGCTCCAAGGAAGAAAACACAAGCATATGTGGCTCCAAGTAGATTATACAGGTCCTGCTGGGACTCGCTGTACAGAAAGGGGAGATCAACAAAGAAGCATCATTGTCATGGGTCATTTCACAAATTGATTGGAATTATAACAAATGAACGGGTGGAATGAAGACATATCAAATATAAACAGAATCATACATATTCTTTCCCTTGCGCCAAAAGATTGCTCCAAACACAATACCATAGAGAAATGTCATAAGGTAGCGCATAGTGTTATAGGGTGGGTTCTTCCAATAAGATTGAAGTTGCTTCCATGTATTTGCTAAAAACTGATTTAGGAAATTCTGAGAATATTTGGTAGGAAATGAGAGATCCTGATATCCTGGAGGTGGAACGCTCAACTCCTTAATAAGTTCTTGATTGCTCCTGAAACATATTCGTGAAAAAGTGTAAGAGCACAGAGGGAAATTGCTGTTTTGTTTGGTTGACCATTTAAAGAGTTCAATTCACAATTTATTATGGTGTTAGATCAAGCACAAATGAAAATTTTACTAAAGAACTGTTAAAAATATTGCTTATATGTGTACCGATAGAGTGCAGAATTGGCATATATTTCAGCAAAATCTACATTCAGGCGAGCCTCTGCTAGAGGAGAGCTAACTTCCAGCATCCATGTTGCTGGGTTATATCCTTCTGTGATCTTTGGAATACCTGGAATTGCCTGCAGGAGAATGCTATAGGTTAGCCATAGCCTATGCTGTCTCTCTCACACCAAGTTCTGAACCTCTCCATTATATGTTCTCTCTGTTTCTAAAAATAATAGATGTCATTTAAAACACTGATAGGGTTCTGAATAAACACCTTTGACCATTGTTTTCATGATTATATGTCAAATGTTAATTCTATGTAAGTACTGTTGATAAAAAATATACTAATATCATTTCCATGTGAAAATTATAGATACTCATATTAATAGTAAACGTTATAACATGGAGGAACTAGAGAATTGTATATATTTTACAATGAAAATTCTTATATAGTTCAAATAAATTTCGTTTTAAAAAAAGACTTTACCTCAAACCGATCAAGCAGTTTTTAAGGATCAACCTATGTACCAAGATATATTTACATCAAATTATATTGTATTCCTACAAAGTTAATTCACACACAAGCTAAAATTTATCTGGATGCCCGTGTGGCGTGATCTGTACCAATGTGCACTACTAAAGATGGACAACAAGACCTTCAAACATGTCGACCCCAACTAATAAGCATAATCTGAGGCTACTAATTCCATCCAACTTACACAACAGAATTGTGTCGGTCGGGTCTACACTAGTTCTAGATTGGTATGTGGTATCTAAATATAGAAATATCGATAGTTAACATAGTATAACTTGGTTATCATAGACTGAGCAAATTATCACAAACAGTTCACCTCAAAATATTCAACTAGCATGTGAGAATGGCGACCAAGCTTGCCAGCATAGATGACCCGTCCTCCCCTTTTTAGAAGCAGAAGCTGAAACATAATACTGTTTTAGTATGACCTTGCAGTTTTTTATTTAAAAAATAGAACAGAAAACAAGGGCAAAGTTGCAAGGACCTCGTCAAAAGACTCAAAGATATCAATACTGGGTTGATGGATTGTGCAAACCACAGTTCGTCCTGTGTTAACTGTATTTCTCACGGTACGCATAACAATTGCTGCCGCTCTAGCATCAAGACCAGAAGTTGGCTCATCCATAAAGATAATTGAAGGATTTGCAACAAGTTCTACAGCAATTGTCAGCCTTTTCCTTTGTTCAGTTGATAACCCGCTAACACCAGGGAGACCAACCAGAGCATCACGCAATACATCAAGCTCAACTAGTGACATCACTTCTTCCACAAACACCTACAGCGATTGTTTTCATCACAATAATTAGTGCTTTCAACACCCAAACCACAACATGTTGCATCGTTCTTCAGTATCATGATTGCTGTACAGGCTTTGTACAAAGCCCAAATATAACTAAAAAAATGTGAACAAATCAATACAATAAGTAATATTTATATTAATGTATATAAAACAGCAACATGACATCATGATTGGTCACTCAAAATATAGGCTGCGGTAATATATCAACATACAGAAAAATATAATGATTCAGCAAATTATAACAAAAATGATTAATCCATTCAACGCTAAGGATTATCCCACAACACACTATTTTGAAATTATGTAGCAAGTAGAGGCTCAGTTTCCAATGTGTGGAACTTTTCTATGCATAGGTCACAAATTAGGGAAACACTTAGATTTTCATACAAGGTTAGAGAAAACTACCTTATTCTTTTTTTTAACGAAAAAAACTTTTTTTAACGAAAAAAAAACAATTCATCCAATATAACTAAGGGTCAAAGGGACTGGTGTGAGTTGATGGGCAATACACAGTACACACACAAAAGCAGAATAACATGCTTACTTTCCTCTAAAAAGCATAATCACCATCATGAGTTCATGTACGTCATATCCAAAAAAATAAAGATCACATACCTTTCTAGTATTCTCATCAACGTCTGAGGAAAGGCGCAACCAAGCAGAATAAACAAGTGATTCATAGACAGTAACATTTGGTGAATGAATATCTGTCTGTTCACAATAGCCACTGATACGGGCAAAAGTTTCTTGTTTTTTAGGGTAACCAGAAAGCTTGATCTCACCCTCAATGGTTCCACTTGTCTTTCTTCCTGCCAGTACATCCATTAGAGTTGTCTTTCCAGCACCACTCACACCAACTAATGCAGTCAGAACACCAGGCCTGAATGCACCACTAATATCATATAGTAGCTGGAGGCGGCTTTCTGTGAATCCTTGTGCCCTCATTTCCTACAAACCAAGATTGAAAATTTCAGGTCCATATCTGAACCGTATGTCTGTAATCCTTGATTCAAGCAGTAATTGCTACTTAGTTCAATAGATGATTATTGCATGATTTGCTACAAATGTCCCAGGCTAGGCTCCCAGCAAAGATATGCTGCAAAAACTTATCTATAATAGGAACCAAGTCAAGCTAATTTCTACACTATGACATGTCTCGTAAAATATGCACAATTTAGTTAGGATCAGGAAGTTGGGATATCTTTGTTTTCAACTTACAGCTGGCATGTCGACATAGTAGTTCATATGGTTGAAAGAAAGTGAAAGAGGCTGGAAAGGCAAGACCATTCCTTTCTGGGCTCTCCTGTTTGCTGCTTCATTTGTGCCTAACATAATGGTGCAGACGCAGGATAAATTATGAGATAATAAATACACAGGGAGAATAGAAATAGTAAATAAAACTGTATACTTCATGACATACAACAGTGAACTATATATAGGAATCAAGTCATAGCGCAAAGTTGGGGCCCATTTGAAATGTAGGATTCTCATAGAATTTCATCAGAAACCTTAATTGAAACATTTAAGAAAAATGAGCAATTTGATACAAACCAACTTGAGATAAACGATCTCCTTTCTTACCATGGGTAACCTGGGACATTTGTTGTTGATTTGCTGATTCAGTTTCCAATTCATTTTCAGTGGCATCATCAGAAACCAAAGTATTTGAACTGCCACTAGCTGTAAGAAAAAAAGATATGTAAGTGCTTCACCTACGAATCAAACAAGTGAAAACACCAAGAAAAGAAAAGGTACTTACAGCTCAGGAATGTTAGAGCGCAAATGTAGAGAATGTTGAAAAGAATCATGAATCCTATAAGTGCTCCAATGGAAACCCAAAACCCCCATTCGCTAGTAAAATTGCCCTTCGATTTGAGAATAGCCTTCCCTATCGTTGGTGCACTAATGCTCGAGTCATTGTTTGGCTGAAGTTAAAAGGTGGAATTAGTTCCACATCAGTTAAATGCTCAAAAATATTACATATATAAACATTCTTGAAATCAGAGTGTTAAAATTAACATGTAATAAAAATATCTATCTTGTGGATGAAATCAATGGTTTTGTCTATATCTAATATAGAGAAACTATTACATTTCAAGAAAGGAAATTATTATGTTAACAAAACTTACCATGGCCCATCTACTGGCAAGGAATTCATTAACATTTAATGCATTATTGCTATACATCATGGGAGATATCCAGTAGCCCCATATCCACCACGGTTTAATGTCATCTTCCGATATAAATATGACGAACCCAATAAGAAACATAAATTAGTAGTTTGCACCAGAATCTTCAGATTAAATAAAACATAATCCTCAGTAAATAAGTTCTGATTCGTATTCAAGAACATCACTTTTAACAAGCCACAAATATTGTTAGCTACATTACAGGACCAGAAGGAATAACATATACTTTCCAAAATGGTATACTTACTTTTGGGGATGAGGACTCCTCCAAAGACGAAAACTATAAGTAGCGCAAACATGCCAAATGTATTAGCTATCACCATCGATCTTAAGATTGCACCTAGCAACCGGAACATGGCCATAGCCATCTGGGATGTACACAAGTATGCCAGATACTGCCTAAAGAACCTGAAATCAGTAGCAGATCACATGTTAACTAAAGAGAAAAAAGTGCCATATATTTTACAAGATTATTGAAATTTTAAAACTGAGAAAGGTAAAGTTAGAGAAGTTACCTTCCTGGAGCAGGTGCAAAACCTACAACGTAATATGTCAAGGCTATCCAGATAGATGATTCCATAAGAGATAAAGGAACCTTTAAAATGATGTTTGCAAGTCCATAGGTCCATGCTGGAAAGAACAGGTAGTCTCTCTGCTTGTAGAATACTGGTAGCTTCTCTATTGTCATGTGAAGCTCACCAAATCCATTGAACATGATCGTGACCATAGAAGCAACCAAAGCACCATTAAATTTAGCGGAATCAGAAAATTTATTGTGGGGCATCTTTGTTCTTAAAAACAGAGTCATGGTTACAACTGCCAAGACAGTCAATTGAAAAGCCTTGAAAACGTAGACAAAGGAGTTGCGCCTCACCAGGAGCCACTCTCTTGACAACACTGCCTTGAGGGACTCCCAGCTAGACAACCCATACTTCTTGGTAATCAATGCAGCAGGATGTGTTTTAGATTTGTCATAAGGAACTTGCAGCTCTTTTTGGAGTTTCTGCCCAACATGGAATGCCTTGAAGTGCTGAGCAAACTCGGGGACTGACACATAGCGATAATGCTCCTGGTCATGGCACCAGTACTGCTGTTGATCTTTCCTGGAAGTCACCTCTTGAAGGAAATCAGCCACTCCCTTCCGTTCAGGACACCGGAAACCAGCAGTTTCAAAGAATTCAAGAATGCTCTCCCGTGGCCCATGGTAGACTATATACCCTTCTGATAGCAGAATTATGTCATCAAATAGATTATAGGTCTCAGGGGGAGGCTGGAGGAGAGAGATCATCACGGTAGCACTCATCACATGGACCATCTGCCTGATGTATTTGACTATCTGAAAGGTGCTAGAACTATCAAGCCCAGTAGATATTTCATCCATGAACAAAGCTGTTGCAGGGCCGGCTAGCATCTCCCCTATAATTAAAACAGTTAGAGAAGTTCAAGGTTAGAGCTCTTAATATGTCAAGATTGTTAAACCAGGATTCCATATGCATGATAAATTATTTTAGGACTTTGCTACAAATAGGACGTCTGATTTTTTTTCTTAACCATTGGAACAAATGTTGCGGTACTTTAAACCAAATGTTGCAGTTTTTTAAACCAAAGGTTGCACCAAATGTTTTAGTGCAACATTCGGTTTAAATGCTGCAACATTCGGTTTAACATCTTGCAACAACATCCAATTTTTTTCCTTAGCAATGGACGTTCGATCTGTAGCATTACCGATTATTTTATGCTCCATAACTTCAAGAAAAAAATACAGTAGCACTTGGCGGTTACTTGACACAGAAAAAATGTGTCCATGCCACCTCTTAAACCGATCATATAGGTCTTTGCATTTCTTATTTGAAGTATATTGGTAAAGGTGATGAAGAAAAATACAAGTAGGTCCCACAGGATTGTAATGTATCACCATAGGGTGAAATCCCTGACTTTGACACTGGAGAAATGAATATACATACTGGACTCACAAATTATACGATGTAAGATAAATAACTAAATAAGTACCAATTATTCTGCAAATTCATTTATAGAATTACTTATGTCTATGTTATACTGGTTATGATTTCTGATATATTTGCATGTGCATAATAGGCATGCATACCAGTTGTCACACGTTTCTTTTGCCCACCAGAAATGCCTCTTTGCATCTCACCGCCAACAATAATATCAGCACAAATGTCAAGGCCGAGCACCTGGAGGGACATATAAACTCAATTAAAACAGCTAATCTTGCCTCGGTTTACAGCACACACAGAACTATCAAGTTTTCATTTGTTTCACTGTCAAAGTTAATAATGCACGTGTTCCTCCATTTTTTAAAAAAGTAAAAGGTGTCTACAAACATCACTTCATTTAAATAGCTGAATAAAGAAAAGACGACTAAATTAAGGCTACATGGCTTCAACCATGTATTTTAACATGTACAGAGATTACAGAATCTCACCTTGAGAACAAGATCTGTAACAACATTGGTCCCCTTTCCTTCTACTGCAGTTGCCTTCATGAAAGCATCAATCTCAGGGTCAGGCTTTATACCTGCATTTCGTTCACGTCTTGCTAACTCTGAGAGCATATCATATCTAGCACCAATGCCTAGGCATCGTCTTGAAAAGTCCAATGTCTCTCTAACTGTCATTTCTGGGTTGTGAAGATCATACTGACTGACATATGCACTAGTCCTCTCAGGATAAAACTCTGAAAATGTATGACCACAGTATGTGACCTTGCCAGACACCTGTAGCAATCGAGTGATTTGGCATGTGGTAAGCATACACAATCAGAAGTAGCTCATTAAACTACATTAGTAAAAATGTAACCTTGAGATTTTTATCATGCTTCCCAGTTAATGTTCGCATAAGTGTGCTTTTTCCTGATGATGGAGGCCCGAGGAGGAGTGTCAACCTAACAGAAGAAGTTTAATACAGTCATTGAATAGCATCTTATTTTCTAAAATAACAGTAGAACAATTACTTTGTGAGACAGAGAGAAGAAATAGCTTCAGAGGTAATATACTGTATCTACAAACATTTTGGCAGGTAGAGCTATTACTACGCACTGAAAATCTCTGTAATGCGAGACACAGTTTTTTTTCGATAGCTATTTACCAAAAGAAGAAATGTAGAATTTAAAAGAAGCTACAGTTGATCATTAAGGTCACTATCACAGAAATTGGAATTGCTCAAAACTCCTTTTATCTGTTGAGTACCTCGATGGCTTGATAATGCCATTCACATCTTTGAGTATCTCAATTGTCCTCTTGTTCGATGAGCCAAATCGGCTAACAAGTCCCTGTCATAAAGCATCAACCATAAAAACATGGAGCCAAAGAATGTAGTAAATAGGTGATAGTTACCAGCGGTCGGTGTTTTATTGGTCGTGCAGCATTACATTCATTAAAGTACCAAGAAAAAACACTGCTTTAGGAAATACCACATAATCTTTATGGTTCAGTATATGCAACCAAAATGATCCAACCCTGTTCAGTGTTTTTTTTTACCAATGGCATCAAATAGGGTGTCGCTGCTACAAAAGAAGGATGACGGAGCAGCAATACAAGAGGAGAGTCAATTATTGAAGGCGGTGGTCATGCAGTTCTTCCACAACTTTGGATGGAGATCTAATAAAAGAATTTGTCCGGAATGATTTTGGATTTCCTTCTGGCCGTGTAAATCATGATGCGGAGGCCAGAATTTCCATCAGCTAAAAAATCTCCTACCACAGGCCACATGACCGGACAAATTTTCAGTGGCATTTTACTAAGCCACGGAATTTCGATGGTATAGGCCAAATTTTTGCCCTGCAAATCTACAGCGTGGCCCTGAAATGCAGAGCGCCGATCAAGATTCTGACAAATGTACACCCACACCATCGTGCATTCTCGTTCCTCAGATGGTAAGGAGAGGCAACGCATGTGAAGCGGATACATGGATCAACCAACCGAGGGCTACGTTGCTTTCGCCGCACCTGGTGAAGGCGACGGCTAGAGCCTAGAGCGGCGGCGCAAGCCCGCACTGAACGGGGCCAGGGGGCATATTTATAAGGGGAGGGCGGAAGGTGGAGAGGTACCGAGCAGGCGGCGGCCGAGATCGCCGCGCCACCGCCGCTGCCGGAGACGCCGGAGGAGGCGGTCGGTGTGCGGCGGAGGGCTCCATGACCTTGCCGCCCGTGGGCCCGTGGCTGGTGCCTCCGCGGCTCCGCATCGATTAGTCCTCGGCGCGAGGGAAGAGTTCAAGAGTCTCGGCACTCTCGGGTTCCTACTGGGCCGAGTAGTCTAGATAGAATGGGCCCGGTGTTTTGCCTAACGGTCTAGAATGGTTGGGCTTTTCTTTCAGCCCGTGAAAGAAGTTGATAGATTTGGGCCCCGCTAGTGATTGCAACCTGCTCCATCGTTGACCAATTCTGTAGCTATTTAAAAAAAAATTATAATCTAAAAATCCAAACCTTCCTCTTCTAGAAGCAGTTTCCAGTGGATTCTCAAAACTTAAAAAATTAGGTGGCAGGGGAACCAAACATTAGCTATCTCGAATCCAATTCTCAAAGCTCTCGTTCATATTGCAATCCATATAGCTTGTTCTGCTGTGATTACATCGTTTTCATTTTCCACATAGTATGACGTAGGGCAGTAAACAAGTCGAGCTAATTTGGCCTACTAGGCTTGAGCCGAGTTTGGATCAACATTTGAGCCGACAGGTTCGAGCTCGACTCATATAGGCTTGGTAAAATAAAAATTAGTCAAAAGTATGTAAAACTCAAGTAGCTTTGAACAAAGCTGAAGTTTGGATTCGAGTATATTTGATAAAATATGATTTTTTTTTTATCAAAAAGAAAGTTTGAATAGAATTGATGAGGCTCAAGTGGGCTCGGATGAAACTTAGACGTACTAAAGTAGATTCAATAAAATATATGGCTTTATCAGAAATATTGAGTTCCCGAACAAATCCGGCAAAACTCATGTCAACCTCGTCTAGGCTCACGAGCTTTAAGATCAGGTCGAGCTTGAGCACCTCGTGTTTTCGAGCTCTATTTTGTTTAGTAGCCCTAGTAGGACGCAACGGATATCTACATTCTAGAAGGAACTAGGTACTAATAAAAGGACCTTCCTTCGCTGTCCAAACTACTCAATATCTCCACAATACTCCTACATTACAGGGTCAAACTATCTGGTCAGTCAAGAAAACTATATCTCTACAGTAGTTTCCAGCCAAGAAAACTGTCCCCTCGTCGTCTGATCTCTTGGCGACCACGATCGATCCAACGAGCTTTCCTGGAGGAGGAATTAATTCCAAGACACGTCCGTTCCGTTGGTGGCGCGACGACGACGGCGCCATGCCATGCCATGCACCGATGCACATGCGCGGGTTGAAGCTGAAGGCGGCGGCGGCGCGCGCGGTCATGCACGAGGGTTGAACGCTCCCGCCACCTATCGCCATCGGCCATGGAATTCTGCATGCGGGGACGGAGAGGAGAGGAGCCCAGTGCTCCCCGCCACCTCCCGGGTTTTGTTTCCTTTCGTGCTTGGCTGCTTTGCAGCTCGCATCATGGCTATAGCCCCTGCCGGCCATTCCGTCTTGTCTCTACAGGTAGGTCGTTTCTTCGCAGGAGGGGCTAATGCCTTGGTCAAAAGTTGAGACCAGTGCTCAGGTGCATCATCCACTTGAGCTCTTCTTGACGTAGTTGTGACGGTGTAGGTACCGCCTCGGCGTCTCTTTAAGCTTGTGGTGCATCAGCAACACTTCATTCTAATTAACCTCATATGAATAGTATTTTAGGGGGTGAGATAAGGGGCCATTGGGGATGCTCTAATGATGCGAAGCAAGAAGGAAGAAGCAACAATGATAGCATGGGGGAGAGAAAAGAGGAGCAGTACGGTGGCGGCGGAGAGAGAAGAGAGGGTGAATTTATCGTTTGGGGCAGAGCAAGAATATTCTCAAAGGCATCCAACGATTTATGCTAAAATCTCAATGTATTTTTTAGTTGCCTCGTGATCAACAATCTTGATTCTTCAAATCCTTGAAGCTTGGCAGAACCAAGCACTCCAAAGCTTCCGAAAACTAGTACTTTTCTAGGTTCATTACGGAGCAGATCCTCTACGGTCGACATCTTTATAGATATGTCACTGTAGATAGGCTCTAATATTATGGGGACCACATGTCAATGATACAACTGCGATCGCCAAGAGTGTGTTTCTGGTTCCCTGGCCCAGTGTTCAGCTAGCTGAAGCTAAGGTGCTCTGTTCGACGAGAGAAACAGAGAGGCAGGCCGTGACATGTATGCATATGTGGTGATGGTTTATACCTCGAGGACGTTGATGGCGGAGTTGAGCAGCGTGGGCAGCGCGCGCTTGCCGACGTGGACGTCGGCCTGGATGGAGAGGTTTTCGTACCTCACCTCGATCTGCGGGAGCTCGATGCCCACCCTGCATCAGTTAGCACTGATCAGCATCGCACCAACATCATATCAAGACGCACTGATCTCTAATCACTACTGGTAATTAATTAAGATGGTGCAGCAAGCGGTAGATTAGTTACAGGTCGAGGCGGTCCTTGAAGCGGCGGAGGAAGCGCTCGTTGTCCTCCTCGACGGCCCTGAAGACGCGCTCCATGAGCTCCCGGCCGTCGCGCGGGTCGAGGTTGGCGATGTCCACCTCGCCGGGCGCCAGCTTGCCGTCGTCAAGCGTCTTGCGGATGATGCCCTTTCGCATGCGGTCGTACGTCGGCAGCTTCTCCAGCGCCGCCCACCGCAGGTTCTCCTCGTCGTCGTCGCCGTCACCGCCGCCGCGGCTCGCCGACGACCGCCGGAACGGGTCGTCCGGGTCGCGCAGCGACCGCGAGATGGACGCCGCGCCCGACGACAGCCAGCTCCGCCGGCTCCCCGACGGCGCCATGTCCCCCGCCATCGCCGATCGATCTGAGCGCCGGCCGGCGGCGAGAGGTGTTATAGGCTTATAGCTAGCTAGCGAGAGAGGCGAGCTTCAGCTGCCTAGCTGTGCATGCAGCGATGGTCAGATGATGCGCTAGAGGCTAGTACAAGTACAAGGTGATATATATAGGATATAGCAGCCGGCCAGGGTGCCCCGGGTGGGCGGGCATGCGTGCGATGCGATCCAGTCTTGGGCGAAATGTCTGGGCATATGGTTGAATGTTCCTGTACATGAGAGGACAAAATATGTTTTCCTAAGAATGAGTTACACCATAAGGCCATCTCCACGCTTAGACATGTGCTTAAAGAAAAAACCGGTTTTTTTGCCATGTAGAATAGAGAAGGTGTTTGCATGGGTGATTAGATAGAGGTATGGGTGCACATGCTATAAACGTTTTGCATTGTATATGGCCTAAGTCCATAAGTTCTCTAGATTGTCTCATGATTCTGTTGTGGATACACGAAGTTGCGTTGGTGTAGGCGGCGAGAGGAGGAAGGAAAGTGGGGTTGTTCTATCTGGCTCCACCATCAGGTTTCATTTATCTAAACCGGTACGGGGTGAGGTGAATAGGGTGGTATGGCTATCGTGCACACCATCAGATCGGGAGGGAAATAATCCGAACCATTGATAGCCACTTAAAGGATTCGATTAGCTAGGTTGAGCTAAAACAGGCCTCAGGCCATGGGCCGAGTTATGATCAGGAGAGTGATGAAGTGATGTCAATGCCTTACTCTCAAAATGGAAGCGTATTTTGAAAATTTTCGAAAAAGGAAAGGGTTTGAGAAATTAGGAATTTAATTTATAGAGATTTGTTAGAGCATGAAAAATCATAGTAAATGGTAGAAAGCTCAGAAAAATACGAAATGAATTTTTCAAAATAAAAAACAATGAGGATAATTAAATATGGAATAAAATTTAATATTTAGGGGGATAATTTATTCTAGAAATTTAGGATGGGTTATCCTATTAAATGAATTAAATAAAAATTGAAATAGTTAAATTCCAGAAAATTTAAGATGATTAAAGGGCTTTATTCATGGATTTTTTTAAAAAAAATCATGCTAAATTGAGGTATATTTTAGGTATGTCACCAGCGATGATCATCGGCTTTTAGCAATGTTGACGATGTCCTAATGTAGCAGGTTCCTAGAGCTATGCTGCCATAAGTGAGGATGAGGATGGCGTCGGTGTGGAGGTTGAGGGTGAAAAAAAATCATGCTAAAATTGAGGTAAATTAATTATAGGTATGTCACAAGCGGTGACCATCGACCTATAGCAATGTTGACGAGGTCTTAATGTAGCGAGTTCCTAGGGCTAGCCGCCACAAGTGAGGATGAGGATGGCGTCGGTGTGGAGATGGAGGGAAAATCGGGGAAGTGCATGGCTGGGGTGACTGAACGACACCGGTGATGGATTAGGGTGACGCAACGGCGACTGGGACCGATGCCACCAACATAGACACAGACCCAAATGAAGGCAGTGCGATGAGCTAGAAGCCATGGCATATTCTTTTCCTTCCCTAACATTGACATTGTCGTCCTTGGCCCTACCCAATGCAACACCACCAGCACTTCAGTTGTGCCCTTGCAAATGGAGGTGGTGAAGGTGTCAAGAAGTAGCATTGCAGTGGAGATGGCGTCAGGAGATGCGGGCTCTTTGGCTAGGAGGAGGAGGAGTAATTTACTATTTCTTAATAGTAAATTACTATTTCTGAGGAGGAGGAGGTGGTGGAGACAATTTTGAGGACCGATGGTGTAATTTACTATTTCTTAATAAAACCTTGTATTACTCGGTATTAAGAGCTACAAAGACAACTGAAACAATAAAACCATGAGTAGAAAAGATAAAAACACTAACTTCGACAACAAACACAAACAAAATTGAGGCCTCCGCTGTTGAAGACACCTTTATAGAAAATCCTAACACACTATCCTACCCTTAATTTCTCGAGTAAACTCCTCCTACCGAATTGTTCACGTCAAAAAGTTATCTCGGCACAAACATATGTGGAGCTCAAGGTTTAGAGTCCCTGTCACATCAATTCAGGGTTCAGTCAATTGGCAAGGTAAAGGAATCAACCAGCTTCAACTAGACGATTAAATCCACGATAGAACGAACTTGCTAACGCTTAAAGGGAACCAAAAGAGTTAACATATTCAAAAGGATAATGAAACTATAAGCTAAGATTAGATCTAATCAGATACTTTCAAAAGATAAACAATCTACTAATAAGCTGATGAAATCAACAAAGTAGCAGAAAAGAGGGTACACATAACACAGAGTAGATGATATGATCAACTAGCAAATAGAAAAAATGGTACACAGTCTATTGGTTGGTCCTATTGTGACAAGCTGATAGAAAGTAGAACCAAGCAAGATGACCAGACTTAAATGAGACTGTACTCACTTGAAGTTGTATTATGTAGTTGATTGAGAAGGTGATGCGCAGCAAGTCAATTAAGAACAAAATATAATGCAACTACTCTAAACTAGACTAATGCAATAAAAGCAGGTGAGAAGTAAAGAACATAATAAAAGTATATTTGATTGAGTGCTCGTGGACCGTTAACACACTCTAGAGGAGCTCATATTTATACTGATCTCTATCCTAGACCAACTAGAACACATATTCATGTTGGATACAGACTCGAATTAGTCTTCCTATTACAATTTATTATTTCCTAATATATCTAGACTAAACCGACTCGAACTCATCTATTTAAGCCGATCTGGACTCTTCCTTCCTTATCTGCACAACCGAGTTAAGCCTTTCCTTTTTATAGCCGATCTGACACATGATGATTCTATATATTTCTAGAATATTGTCCAATTATCCAAAATTGGATGTCAATACATAGCCCCCAATTTTGGAATATAAGAATCATTTTCCAAAATTCTTAGCTATTGGCTTTTAATCTTATCATTAGGTTTTATATAATCTTATCATTAGGTTTTATATAGTCGATAGCATCTTTCAGACGTCTTGCAAGGATCCTGATTATTGCATACATGTTTTATGTTTTGTCGATAAAATGACCATTGATAAAATGACCATTGTTGAAGAATTCATCTTTTTAGCATTCCACATTACCTTCATGCTTCTCTTCAGTTCTCAAACTTTGCAACCTTCTTCTATAAATCCTGGAGAGCTCTCCATGATACCATCTTGACTGGTTCGATCGGTTGTCCTCCAAGTAAGCACTCTAATTCTGGTGTAAAGCTGATTGCAAATGCACTGCATCAACTTCTCATAAATCCACACCTCATATTTAAAGCCATAGTCAACGTGCCCCCAAAGCATAAACTCGGGTATGCATTGTAGAGGTATTTAGCCAACTTAAAGTTGAGGTATGAATACCAATGGGTTTGCAAGAGTGTATGTCACCGCTGAGAATAGGCTCTCTCGATGGTTCTTTGAGAGCATCCCCATCAGCCATTTCCATTGTTTCCTACAGTGCATGGTTTACATACTGTAATTGACTACATAATTACAGATGACCTCGCCAATGTTCTATGCCCTCTCGATCTCTCCTGTCCATGTCATCATGTGTTCTACATTTTAAAACTTATAAATCATGAAAAGGGTAGAAAACTAGTACTATGGAGAATCAATTCAACAAATTTGAATGATGGATTTCTAGAAGAAGTTATGGGACTGATTCTCTAATTAATAAGGAGTTGACTTGCTATATCATAATTAATGCTACGTGCATGAAGGCAGGTGGAGGGACAAATCAACCGTCTTCTTAGTTAATACGTGTGAGCCCCGTGGATGGAAGAAGTCGATTCAATGTATATATTGAAGCAAAATTTATCTATCTTTAAACGTATGGCATTGTATCGAACATAAGACATACTACCTTGGTTGAATGCATTCACTACACAACAAACGTATGTTTTCGATAGTCAAACCACTGCACGACGGCCGGATCATCGCCGTCCAGCGTAAACCGCCACGGTCAACGGCCAAAAGCTGATGGCCATTATGGTCGATGGCTCCGAAAATGGTGTCGATCAAATTCGATGGGTTTTTTTTGTCGACTATATTTTCATAGTCCATCGCGTAAACAAAATAGCTTGTGATCGGAGGTTTTAATTGTTGGCATCATTATTGCCGGTACAATAATCCATATGTTCACTATTAAGGCCTGGTTCTTTTCGGTGTTACGTATCGTTTCGTATTACTGTAGCAAATTTTGTTATTTTTATACAGCCTATATATTGTGATAATTTGTAAGGGTTTTTCGTGGCTTTTAGTAGTCCTTTTAAAGATCCTAAAACTATTTTTAAATTTTTTTCATCTTTAGACCTTTTTTGAAGGGTTCTCAAATTTGTTACAGTAATACGCCAATGCAACGATTCGTCTAAAAGAACAAGGCCTCAGGCTTATGATTTGAGTTTGTTCAAGAATATATCTTTTGCGCCTAGAATCAACGGGATGTCGTCACATACTACATATATACTTCCTGTATATATTTTCTAACTCTCTGTCATTTGCATTTGTTTGGTAGCACCCAAACATAGTATTGTCTCCCATCTATACCACACCAACTTAATCATTGTGCAAAGTCAAAATAGCCCTTGTAACAGTGAAGGATCCGGAGCAGGAAGCAGTATGGTATTTTTCTGCTATATCGCTGGGTTGAGCAGCAGATAATACATGATTGGTGGAGAGTCAAAGATGTTTTTTGAGTTTTGACACACCTTTTTAAGAGATTTTTTTCCTGTCAAAAACAAATGGCATCTAAGAATGCATATAGTTGCTATCATAAACTTGATATTGAGACAATATATTTGGGTCACTAGTTAGTATGAAAATGGTGGGGCTAGGAATAGAATATCTTGTCTCGAAAATACTTTCCATATTATAACTTTATAATTAACAAATACATCATGATGTAAAATTGAGCGTCACACTCCTTTATAATCATTAAGTTGTACTCCCCGTGTCCATTTATATAAGAAGTATTTTAATTTTAAAAGATCAATTTTTAAAAACTTTGATCAACAATTAATCAAAATATATGAATAGTTAGTGTACAAAAGTTGTATCAATATGTTCGAATTTGAAATGCTTTTAGTACAATATTATTTCATGACGTTTAAAGTATATTATTACCAAAGACTTTGTCATATTAAAATATGTTTTATAAAAGTGGACCCGAGTATAATATATAGAAGGCAGAGTTAGTTAGTAAGCTGGCCTCCAAAATCCCAAGACAGTGACATATCATGGTTGAATGGTGAGAATCCCCAGAACAAGCAACACGGAATCGTTTCGTTGTTGAGTCTTGACCTTTCTGCTCTTCTAGAATGGTGATTACCCTTTCTATTTTCCTGGAAGCAGCTAGCTTAGCTAGGCTATTTTTTAACTGACTCCTCAACACGCTAAGACCAGCAAGGCAGCAACAGGTCATCTTTCTCCCCTGATTGGCGGTGGGTGTTGCATAGATGAAAAAACATAATATATTATACAGTATATAGCCTGATGACCTTACTTGCATGTTGACATGACATGTTTGCTGATAACAAAACGAAAGAAACCCATGAAGAGAAAGTTCATATACATATGTGATTGATTTGATCTGATTATTATATATTAGCATGCAAACTCACAGCTAGGATTGATTTGATTCGAAGTCCGGACATCACCAGGGTCTCCTTCTAGAACACTGCATCGCTGAAGAAGAATTAGCATGCATCGCTGAAGAAGAATTAGAATTCAAAGGACCGGATTAGATGTGACTTGTAAGCAAGGCTTGGCAATAAGTTGGCATGCAGTTGAAGGGCAGAGAATCCCCGTGAGAGAAGACTCGCGTCACCACTCACCACCAGTGAGTGAATGCGGCTGACGACTTGACTGGCCAGCCAGCATGTCGTTGAATAGTAGCAACAGCAGCTAGCTAGCACCGTGGGTGCAGCGTTTAGGCCCTATTTGGTTCGCCGTTTAGCATCGTGGGTGCAGCGCATAGGCTCTATTTGTTACGTGTTGTTTTATTCGGTTCGGTTTGATTTAGATCAAAATTTATTTTTTTATATAAATTATTTGGTGTAATATTTTTGAAATGCATAATTAATCTAGATAATTGATATTTAGTCAGATCAGGCGATCTATGTCATGCGTACATTGCAGTGCTCGTAACTAGTTTTGAGCCAGGTGCCAGAATTCGGATACCTGTTTTGACCAAAATAGGGAAGAGCTGCAGTTTAATCCATAAAAAGAAAAAAAAGAAGCTAAAATCGACCAAATAAATCATGAGTCATGAACTCATTGTGCAAGAGATGATCCTAGATGTCCTAGTACAATGATTAACCGCATGATCAATTTTCACAGGAACAATCGTAATCACATTTTGATAAAACAAGTGGTAAGTAGCACACTGCCGAAAAAACCAAACCCTGAGCCGCTCCCCCAACGACTCAGGGGCGATACACCTGCTGCCCCAGTCTCCCCCCACTGGTGCTACCTCTCGCCACCGCCGTCGCTCCAATGGCTGTCGAAACCCCAAATAATACAAATGGTTGTACCTCATGCAACACTAGTAAAAAAATCAATTAATTCTAGTGTGCATAAGTGATATCAACCATAATATTATTACAATGCTCAAAATAAAATATATTTATTTAATAGTATATCATACAAATAAAATATTCCCACGTAGGGCCAAACGTGAACCATAAGAAAGTTGATCAGAGTATCTTATTGTAACATAGCTAACAATCAAAAGCATAACAAAGTTTCATCAAGAACCATAAAACTATTGAAAGAGAAGAACATCTAAGTTTTCGTCTCGAAGAAACTCATCCTCAAATAACAGGGTGATTCATCGTCTTAATATCCTGTCAGGATTGAGTCAATAATGATTCATCATCTCCATATCATGTTAGAATTGAGTCGACGACTCACAAGAAAAGCTTGCAAGTATAAGTTCATTGGAAAACTCAACAATTTACGTACAATGGCATAATGCATTTACTATCGCTATATGTTTGGCTTTATATAATGGACATGATAATGGTTATTTTGCATAACTAGCAATTGACAAAGACGTACACAATAAGTATATTTGGAAGCAAGTAATAAACAATTTAATAAATTACATTTTCAACAATAAGCATTAACACACAACCTAACATTATGCCACCGGTAATTATACATTGAATCAACCAACATTTTATATAAAAATACTATACCTTATTCGGTGTAATCAAGCATTTGGTCATGACCGCAAACTTAGATATTTGAATAGTTTTTAATGATATGCAAAGTTTGTACATCTTTACCCATAGGATACTCACATCTTTACCTCCGTCAAGGAAAGAGATATTTGTAACCTAATAGTTTCAAGACTAACCATGAGCAAGTGGTCCTCCCGATGACTATTGTACCCGCATAGCCAATTCTTGATCATTGGGTTTATAATGAAGATTAGTCCAACAACACCAATGAATGATTGCCCATACGAAGCAACACATAATTTCCCAAGAAACCCAAATGAAATAGTTCATTATCTAACTTGTCTAAGGTGTCACAAAATCATGTATATATAGTAACATAACTGCTAGACTTAACGAACTTTTTGCTCATGGTTTATAGTGTTTTTGCTTGAAAATGCTTTACAAGATTAATTTCTTAGTGCTGATCAAGGCAAGATTCCTTTTAAATTTGCCTCATAGCTTTGCCGCACAGGATCCAGCCGCACCTCACCGCCCACATGCCTTAGTCAAAACAGTCCTCGGGTTCTTAATCAAATTGGCAACACATGCCAACATTCACAAAAGATCAACATATGCTTAACCACATATATGGTATAACCGGTTAGCTGGATTATCCATATAGATGGAGCAACACACGCTTTGCTCATGTAAAGGCAACATATGTTTTACTCTCAATTCCATATCTCTTATTAGTCAAAATTAATTATTAACCTCCCGAGTAACGTGCCTGACTAAGCTAACTAGTAACGACTACCAACCCAAGTGGTATCACCACAATCCAACTAAAATAATGATAATCTAGGTTAGAAATGAATAATGGGTGATACAATATATATTGAATAAAATAGATAGCCACATCAAATATGTATAGCTAACTCCCTAGTAAAAATAGCAATGCAATTTATTAAACAAACTCATTTTATTTTTAAATTGGGTTCAACATGATCAAGGGATTGTATATGACATGCCTTGCTTCCGCTCTCCTTCTGATCCAACAGACAAATCCTCTGCACTTTTCAAAGCAGACGATTCTACGCAAAAATCAATAGCAAGAATAACAAATAAACAAAATAGCACAAAAAAAATGCTTACAACAATTAATTAAAATTCATGAATAGATATATCTCGTTTTAATGAATTTTTAGAAATTTGAATGGGAATTTTTGGACTTTGAGATAAAAATATATGAATTTTCTAAGTTTCGAATTTTTTCTAATCAATTAAAACAATTTTCTAATTTGAACCTGACTTTTAAAAAGTCCACCGCGCAAGGCACCGGCCCATGGGCCCCATCCATCAGTCTCTCAACCCACGGCTGACACGGCCCATGTAGCCCACGTGTGCCCCTTTGCCTCTCCTTTCTCTATCTAATATGTGGACCCCACTAGCTTGTGGACCCTACACATCAATGACTCACCCCACGATCCTGGTCCGACTAGACCAGAACCGACTCGTAGGGATGGGCATTCGATTAAAATGGTTTTTTCGGTTTGGGTTATTCGATTTTCTCATATTTCAGTTTTCGAAAACTATGAACCAAATTATTGTCTGTAAAACTAGGAACCGTAACTTATTACCTGAAATATTTCGGTTTGGTTCTTTTGGTTTTAAACCAAAATTTTTTAGTAAAACAGAAGGAACATGGCGGTAGTGACCTAGATTCGTGGAGGGGCGATGATCGACGGGGCCGCGGGGCGACTATCGACGGGGTGGAGCGGCGACTGTCAACGGGGGCGGAGGGAGATGGGGCAGAGGGGTGATGGGGCCAAGGGGCGACGGGGCAGAGGGGAAGAGGGGCGGCGGCTGCGGGAGTAGATGGGAGAGGGGAGCAACGAGGGTTGGGGTCTTGGTGAGGCGGCGGTTGCGGGAGGAATTTGGGGAGGCGACGGTTGCAGGAATGGGCCGAATGGCTTGGCCGAGACAACCTCGTCGGCTGAATGGCTAGCTTAGTTCATTCGGTTATTCGGTTTTTCAGATTTGAGAACCGAACCAAGTCTTAAAACCCAGACTTTTCTAAAATCAAGACCGAACAAAAATCCGAAAACCAAAAACCCGCAAAATTCAGTCTTTTATGCTCGGTTTCGGTTTTTTGTTTTTTTCCCACCCCTACCGACTCGACCTAGATTGGTCCGAACTTGCCTGGACAGATCTAAACCACTCGGTCTAGTATTGATATTCGTGATCTCGCCACATCATCACTCCATCCCGATGACCTAAAACCAAAGAGACACCATGATCAACATAACGACGACCTCATCGAAATTGGCCAATCCGGTGGTCCAATGCACCAAATCGTTTGCCAATGTACACTATGGATTCCTCTCAACCTCACGAACTGACTGGGATTATCTTTGGTGACAAGCAATGGTGAGCCGAAAAGGCGGCGCAACAACGACAACCCTAAAAACTCAACTACAGCCCTTCCCAAGTCTAACTAGAGTTGGATTCAATGTCTATGGGATTAGTGGGTGCTTACCGAGCACAAGAGCATGTCTGGGGACCCTCAACGATCTTGAATGACCTCCAATGGCGGCGGCAATGGTCGGCCTCGACGGCGATGACTCTCTAGCGTTCCTCCTGCCCAACTAGGCCATGATGAAGATCGCGATGATGAAACTTCTCTACAAGCCAAAGATTTCTTGTCGGAGCTCTAGGACCCTAATTCGCCCTTTTACCTCTCCTCGGTGACTCCAACTTCCTCAGCCCGAATTAACGATTCAACGGCTTTCGGAAACCCTGGCTCACCTCCTCATGTCTTTATATAGGGTCAAGAAACCCTAGGGCAGCACGAACGGTAAGGCCTGGTCCGCGGCGCCGCTACCATGCCTGATATCGTCACGAAGTTAGAGACGAACCCGATGACAATCTGACTACTACGGCTTGGCCATATTGCCCAACATACGCATAGGATTAGAACACAACGATTCGCCCGGATAAGTGGCATTAGACGAACGATACAAACCACTAAGAAGCGCTTTCCAAAATTGCGGCTTTTGCGCCCCAATTTTCAAATTTTAATTTCAAATTCAAAATTGTGAAAAATCATAAAAAATATCTAAAAATAATAAAGATCATTTAGAATCTTTTGGTCTAAGTAAAAAATGAAATTGGTGTTTTTTTAGGGGATTTATTTCAAATAAAATGAAATGTGCATTCAATTTGTTAATGGCCGAAGTAGGCCAGCCCAAGTTGAATTTTTGCCTGGTCTCACTCAAACATTTTTATATTTGTTTTGCATTACTATGATTCCCTTGTTTCTTCATGGCTTTTAATTTCTTAGTTTCTGACTTTTTTTTAAAAAAAAATTCTACCAATTTCACGGTTTAGCCGGCATGACAATACACACGTCACTTGGATCCAAGCTCTTGGCAGTAATCACATGTTAGATACTACTGTAGTAACTAATTAAGCTAGCTTTTCCGGAGTGAAGGTCCTGGCCACACAATCTTGGAACTTGGAAGCCACGCAGCCACCGCCACCGGGCCGGTCGTACCTTAGACCTCTATAATAAACGAAGTCAGTGAACCGTGCCACCACCTAAAGTACTTAACCTTTTGTTTTTTTGGCAAAGCTGCAAAGGCGATGCAACTTGATAAATTGGAGTACGTAGCTCTCTTACTCTCTTAAACTCCTCTCTGGCTAGGCTCTAGATCAACTGCATTCTTCCTGGACGCTTGACATTGATTTAGGGATAATTACTTGTCACTTCTAAAAAAACGCTCTTATGATACACATCGACAATATATTAGGATGATAGTATAATTTAGATTTGGCCGTCCATTCAAAGAGCTCCATATAAAACATATACTAACATATTATAAATACTATCATGATAATATAATAAATAAATAAATAAATAATCTGAACCATTAGATCGAAAGGGATGGACGATTCGTACTCACTAATGTATACCATAATAATAAAATTTCTCTAGATATGTCACTCTTTCAGTCAACGTCAATGACATGCGTGCCTATCAACTTTGAAAATGATATATATCGAATTAGCCTTTAATTCCATATATGCTAAGGTGATGCCTCTGTGTGTGCATCGGTCGGCCCATCGTGAGCGTGAATGATCTCGTCACAAATATGGATCATTCATTCGTTTTGATATACCCTGTTTAGATTAGTTAGATTATTTTATACTACCTAAGTAGCACTTATACAGGATACGGTGGTAGTGGTAGTATATTTTTGTGGATGATATATTTGTCACTTGATACAGGTAAATAGCATGGTATATAAGTAATTATGGAATCAATTGCATAGGGGATTCAATTTGCTCTTGCCATTTGTATATCACTTAGAGCATGTATAACATTCCACTTCAGTAGTCTATAAGTCAGCTTTAAACAGTGTCATGTCAGCTAATTAATGATGTGAAGAAGAAAGATATGTATAGTTATTTGAATCGTCTCTTAAGAAAGAGTTGAATCTACATAAGAATTAATAAGAACGTGTAACCATCTCTACCACTGTATATGCAATCTTTTTATTGTTGTCTTTAGGTGACATAACAATAGTTACAGTCTTACAGACAAATGATGTCTCAACCATTGTACATGCTCATGAGTCATGGTTGATTAATTTCTTTCGTCGATGCGTTGACGTGCTCAAACAATAATCTGGTCTCATAGAAGATCCATGTACTCCATGACCTCAAGACAAGAAACAACTCGGCAAGGGCGACGAACTGACGCAGCACTAGGCGCGAAGCTGCGCGATGTTTGGTCCAGATTCCATCCCTCTCCGGCACAGATTGCTAGTGTCATAGTACTCCTATAATAATAATGCACGACATCCATGAAATTAATCACAAGGCGGCGCCCTGAGGATGCTGCATGCAAAAAATACGGCCAACAAATTAGATCGCGCTTGCTCCCAAAGAAAAATTGGATTGTGCTAACGCATGGGGACAACAACGTAAGGAGGATTATTCGCCTTTCCTAACCCGGCACTTGAGGAACAAAATGACAAAAGTGCTCTTCTAAATCAACGGTTAGATTTTAAATACTATACTATAATCATAGTATATTCTCAACGTGTATATTAAAAGAACTCTTAATCATTAAGAGCATTCATAACAGTCGTTCTAAAACACTTTATTTTTTGATAGAGCTAATGATAGTGTGAATGAATCTTTTAAATGTAGTGTATATTATAAAAAAAATTAAAAAAATAGAGGATGCAGTTAATATCGAAACGGGGGAACAATAGTCTGGTGTGATGCTCTAGCCGGACCGGACCAAGAATCACTCGATACATCGGTACACGCTGAATTCAACACACATGCCTTCTAGAATGCTGGAACCGATCATATGCATGTGCGGCTCGCAGCAGTATCGGTGGGGTTCATGATTCAACTTTGTAGCTTTGACCACGGGTGGTGCTCTATCCGATTGTTTATACATGTCTCACCACCCGATGAAGCTGTGTTTTGTCTTTTCTCAGCCATTTTGTCTTCTGTTCTCTGGTGCATAGGTCCTTACTTTTTTATGCTTCAATCCATAAAATTTCTATATTTCACATATAGGCCTTAGGCTTTTTGCGTTTTGATCACTGTACCTTTTGAATTTAGCATATAGGTCCTTCGATTGTAAGAGCATTGCTAGTAGGATCTCTATATTTTGTTCTTTAAATTTCTTCTCTAAATTACTACTTGTTTCCTATATTTTTATCATCTTCAACAGAGTCCCTATCCTCGAAAAGATATAGAGATTCTCTAGGGGTCTCTAAATTTAGATCCTCCCTCCAGAATCTCTAAATTTAAAAACTGAGACAGAAGCCCTGCCGTATGGGTATAAAGGCTTTAGGGAACGGTATAGAGAACTTGTTAAAGATGCTCTAAGGTTTTGGCACCCACATATTTCTATATTGGGCACATAGGTTCCAAGCTTTTACAGCCTCTTAAGTTTTTTGATTTTGGCATAAACCCTAGGACTCATGTACATCTATCTAAATATACGTTCATAATGTCGGTGTTTGATACCAGACAGATTTGTCTCGTGGGAGATTTCGTAGTTTGGTTTGGGGGGATTTTCGCCGTCGCACCTCGATCCGCCCTCGAGCTCCCAAGAACAGCATGAACATAGCGATATACCCAGGTTCGGGCCCCCTAGGTGGGTAATAGCCCTACTCCTGCTTGAGCTCTAGCTCTATGTGTATTGCGAATGAAATGAGGTGGGAGGAGAAGACCCCCTTCCCCGTGGTGGCTTGGCCCCCTTATATAATGTGGGTGAGCCCGAACCGCCGGGGAGAGAGAAACAGGGGTACATCTAGTCTATTACATGATCGCTGTACTGGTAGGTATACATTAAATGTTGTGTAATCATAGCCACCTGCTACGCACGTACCGTTGCCTTGCCGCGTCCCATTGGTGGCAGGTGGGGCCCGGAGTCCCGCCAGCCCTGCCAGGCTGCCAGCTGCTCACGTGGTCGCCGATACGGTGCGCGGCCTGATCGCCTGCCTGCCCGCCAATCTGCTACGTGTCCTGGTCGCCGAGATGCCACGCGTCCTAACCGCCGAGCTGCCATGTGGCTTGGTCGGGGCGGTGCTCGCCCAGTGCGCTGCGTGTCCTGGTCGGTCTCTCGGCGCAGGGGCCTGGTCGCCCCCCACCTGCCGTGAGCGCTATGCCTCGGGGTCCAGTTCCGAGTGATGGGACCCGCGTGCCCGCCAATCCACTCGGAAATAGACCCGGTCTTCTCGGACCTCCTGGATGACTCCGTCTTCTACCCCCTTCTGGAGGAAGTGGAGAGGACACCCCGGTACCTCGTGTATCGACACATAAGTTCTTAGTTGAAGACTGGTATGCAACTTGACGTCTAGGACTAGAAGTAGTCACACCTCGGGACAGACTTAAGTTCGACGCTCTAAAGTGAAGCCTGAGATCAACCCGACCCAAAAAAAATATAGTTGAATGAAGCCTGAGTTAAAAAGTGGCCCCGAGCACGGCATAAACAGTAGATTATAGGCGTCGAACATCTGACAATCTTTAAAAAAATACACGGTGTTACGGTTAGTTAAAAAAATGTTAACAGTAAAATAAAACAATATGTTGCAGTACATGTAAACTAAAATGTTGCATATTTCAAATCAAAAGTTGCATCAAACAGTACAAAATATTGCACTACCCAATTGTTACACCAAATCAAAACATGGGCGCACTGAAAGGAGCACTGGAACATTCAAGTGAAAACAATAAAACATATGAACTAGAGCACTGCAACATTAAAAACATCTGAACTCAGCGCCCCCTTCTCGTCTTGGTCCGACCCGTCAGCCTTCCATAGTTCTATTCAAGAATTCAGTTTAATTTATACCTTCGATCTTGTTGTAGCGTAGATGGGATGCAATGACTATTGTGTAGGACATATCAGCAAGCCATGACTAGACCTGCCGACGTGATGACGATTCGGTGCAGTTTATTAATGTAGTCTTAATATTGTCATTGATCGATCTTCAGCGTCTTCCGATTCATCATAGCCTATGCTGATAACATGTTAAACGACCACTATAGTGTTTATACGAGCATAAATCATAGACAACGAGGAACAATCACACACAATGGATTGGAACACATAAGATGTAGGAGGGGTTGATTTATTTATTGTTTCACGATAGATTGGAACACATAAGATGTATGAGGGGTTGATTCTTTATTGTTTTTATCGGGTTACACAATAGACGAATTTCTATCCTATTTATTCTTGTCTACTGCGATTTCGGCAGGTCAACTAAGTGGGGTCACTCTAGACGCGCGTGCGGCCCACAGATGGCGACTGGTGTAGGGTTTCTCACTGTTGATGGTCGTGGCCCTGGCAAACAGCGGCAGGCCAGCAGCATTAGCGTTTGTAGCCCACGCACGCAGGCCAGCAGCCCAGCGCAGCATGCCGCGTGGCCCAGCGCATGAGCGTAACGCAATCATGGGCTGAATGGGCTTTTCGGCTCAAAATAAAAGCCCGAGCCCAGACCAAAACTAATGTCGTGGCGTAATTCTTAGCCCGAACATGGCCCAAGAAAATCAGGCTAGGTTTGAGCCGGGTCGTTGGGTCGGGCTGCACATAATGAGCGCCATCTTAAATCAGATTATAATCTACGGCCTTTTTTTGAAACCATAACACTTCGAACTCATCTTCGTGGAGCTTTCAACGTTTTTTCTTAAAGATTTATAGCCTTTCCAAACGTTTTCTTTTTGAAAATAGCCAGCTTTCAGCCCTTCCACATAGACCTAATCATGGGTAGCCCGCCCAACCAACCCGACCCGACCCAGCTAAAAACAACCCGAACCAGACCCGACAATATACCGGGCAGGCTTGGGTATCAATTTGCCACCCGAAACCCAAAAAAACCCAGGAAAACCCAAAAAACCAAGCCTGAACCAAAAAACCCAACCCGATATGTTCAACGGGCGGGCTCGGGCCTGAAGAACAAGCCCGACAACCCAACCATACCCAACCAAACCCGACCCAACTCGACCCGACCTAACCCGATGAATGATCAGGTCTACTTCCACACATGTCAGCCGAGATCCATATGATCCCGATACAAGTTGATTGAACTATTTCGATGGCAAGAACGAGTACAGGTGGTCACTATAATTCCGAACATATATATGACATGACCTACATACTCATGAGTAAGTTTTTAAACTAGCTAAATGTACCCCTTTGTCGTAACAAATTTAAATTCCATCAACAAATTTAGTCCACCTGCATCGCTGTTGTCGCGTCCTTGCCCTGCACCACGGACGGACACAACCGGTTTGGCTTAGCCATGAAGTTTTTGTCGCCCTCAACCTCTTGTCGAGCCACGGATCCTTGCGTTGGCAAAGTCCTCATGGTATCAAGTCCGACCATCCCACGTGATCTTCTTACCATTCTGGACCCCTGATCCTCCAGATCATGCCTGTAACATGTCGCCGACTACAGTCCACCTAGACCTGCACCACAATGATTAGTCCATACACCATATTTACCTTCATCAACTGCATGGTTAGTCCTTAACAAATCATATCCCAGGCATGTACATGATCCCTAAAGAATCCACGCCGAAAACCACCGCAATACTATGCAACCTACGCAAAAAACAATCTCACTGAATAGTTTTCGGTGCCACCTGACACAATCTGGTGGAACCTAAAATCCTGGCACAAGTCCATGAAAACACACACAAAAAAAACTAGCGATTCCCCGATTGCCTCAAAACACTTTGATATACACATCACATCACTCACATGGATCACCTCTACACAGTCTCTCACCCTACATGGCAGTGATCCAAAGTCAGGAAAACAGTACGTCAAAGGATCTGAGTCCCTTTGAGAGGTGACTCGTCAAATAAACTTATGGTATGCACAACCATTTCTTTTATATATAACTTAAATGTTAGTAAGATCTTTTCTCTATGTTTTGTGTAAATTTATTTCATGAGTACAAAATTGAAAGATGGACACATCTATTTCTGCAATAATCCAAATGACAGAAATTCAGGTGAACTAGATAGATTTATCTCGATCATGTCATTTCCCATCCAGCTTGGGTTTCCTCTCCTAAATATAAATGGAACATATCCTTATAATGCATAAACCGTGGAATGAAGAAATGATGGACAATGGAGATTAAAAAAATCCTACCTGGAGAAATAATTCCACCTAACCATACACGCCCTTGGTATAGAATATAAAAGAAAACCTTAGTGTGTCTTGTTCTTTTCGGTGTATCGTTGCGTTGGCGTATTACTGTAGCAAATTTGAGAGTGCACTCGAAAAGAGGCCTAAAGTTTATAAAAAGATAATTAAAAAATAGTTTTAGGATCTTTGGAAATGCTACTAAAAGTCACGAAAAAATCGTTACATATTATCACAACATATAGACTATATAAAAATAATAAAATTTGCTACAGTAATATGCAACAACGGTACGCAACACTAAAAAGAACAAAACCCTAGGTGATAGGCTATGGAAAAGCAAGTGGTTTTGAGGGTGGCTTTACCATGAAACAGCCCATTCGAAGTAGTATTGCCACGTAAGCTAGACGCGTGGCATTTTTGTTTGAGAATAAATATATGATGTTGATGATAGGTCATTTCCTACACGTTTTCTTCTTCCGCCATATCCTTTCTCTTTCTTCCCCTGTTTCTTTTCATTTCTCCCACCAAGACCCTAATCCCAATCCATGCCATCCAACTCAGGCGACCCTTGGCCAACAACGGCACGCTGGGAAACGGATGACCACCTCCTCAAAAGGTGTGTTTGGTTCCGCCGACCAGGACGGAACCATCAACCATCCAGGACGAGCTCAGGTCATTGTTTGAGTAAGGATCGGCTCATCCCATGTCACTAGCAAAGTTTCATGCTAAGGAATAAGTTCATCCAGCACGATCCATCTTCAACCAAACAACAGATCAAGTGAGACGATCTCAATTTGTCCAGGATAATTCAACCAAACAATCCCAAAGTCTCCAACGACACGCTTGCGGGGTATCAACGATTGAGAAATGAGTTCTCTAGTAAGCTTACTTTTGATAAGAAGGATAAAATGACATTTTTTTGTTGTAGTAGACTTCTGCAATACTAAAAAACACACACGAGCACATATTTTTTTATTCAAGTTTAGGCCTCTAGAGTAGAGATAATAGCTCTATAGCTAGCAGATTGTTTTCGACAAAATGGAAATATAATGGAGGATCTCGAGCTTGGTTTAACCTAAATTGAGTTGGCATATCCTCCTCGTAATCTAACGGTAGGCAGTGGCGGACGCAGGACTAAAATGTAGGTGGGGCAAGCCTAAAATTAGTTTTGTCTACCGTTATCTAAATGCACCGCATACTAGTTAAACTATATAAACACAACAATAATAAGCACACTAGTTAATGATCGCATCCATTGCATATTAAAATTACTAACAAAAAGACAAGAAAACTTAAATATAGTTCGAACACATAGAAGTTAAGTAATAATACCAATTTACCAAAATGATGTAGAAAATCTTTAAACCGCACCATGCCACCAAATTACCGATAAAATTCAATCTATAGTTAGAAAAATTGTATATTAGAGAAACATCAATTATATGAAAATGAACAATTAGTAAATAGAAAGCGAGCATACCACTCAGATGACAATCTTGGCGGCGGAAGCAATTGCATTCTTCTAGTTTTGAGGCGCTGAAATCGTCGACTAATGGTCTCATCATCAAGTGACTTGAAGATTTCTCTCTCTGTATAGCAAACCATTAAGTCATTCATCCAATCATTAGCAATCTTGTTGCGTAATTCAGTCTTGATGATATTCATTGCCGAAAATGCTCTCTCAACAGTTGCCATTGACACGGGCAATAATAATGCCAACTCTATTAGCTTGTAGACTAAAGGAAAAACAACATGCTTTCCGGTTTCAACCATTTTTATAGATAGAGATGCAATATCACGACTAGCATTAGATATGACAGTAGAGATGCTTTGTCTTTGGTTATTAAAATCATCATAATGCAACCGAGCATTGTTGTGGAAACTATTAATACCTCCGTGCCGCACGGCTTTAGCCGCGCTGGGTGGTGGAACCCCGGCTTATGCCAGCCCCGATGGCGGAAGCGGGCTCAACTCCCCAATTCCCGAAAGCTACGGCATAGTTTTGCAATTTTCATTTATATATGTATTATTCAACCAATTTTTCCATTTATGCTATGTTATCTCCTACTCCAGCCCATAATTTCCGTTATAAACTGAAGTTATTATGAACATACATGCAATCCTATCTACATACGAGTACAAGATATATTTTGATATCATATGATAATGAAGTATGTCTTAAGTCTTATGGAGGATTGCGCCTCTTTCATGTGGAAGTCAAAGCTCGTTAGAACCTATTATATGGGCTAAAACACGACCAAACCGTCTCCGCAAATAGGGCCAACATCGTTAAAGATACTCAGGACCAATAACGCTTGTAGACCCTCGGTTTAGCAATAGGTCTTGCCTACGCGGCACAGTGTAGAAGTCGCACATACATTTCTTCCTACGCGGCACGACTTAAAGGTACTTGCGAGGCTCAAATACCTTGTCTTCTATGCCAGAGTTTCTAAAAATATAAAAAACAAATATGCTATTAAAAAAAAAAAGATCGCCAACCCAATGCATGTTCCACCGCCAAATAGTTTCCACAAATCGAGAGTTTGAGATCGATGTTTAGATAGTCTGAGATGATTGAAAAAATTGGTTGAACTGAAATTAGTTATATGTGAGGCTGAATAAATAAGTTCAAACCACTTTAAACATTTTGTTAGCCGGTGCATATCTAATGCTAGACCTAAAATCTAACCACAGCTCTAAAATTCACTTTAAATTCGCTGATCACAACCCCAAATTCATGAAATATATACGATGGCTGGTCTTTCAACCTACCAGTAATCTTTACATGAACACGCTCCATCCTTGAAATGGTGGAAGCGGTTCCTGTCCCTAAGGAGGATCTCGCGTTCAAAGACGCGGGAGATGAACTTGGTCGCCTCATGGCAGTCCCTGCATACCCGCAGGTTCTTGGTGATGCGCACCGTGTCACCGGGCCGCGTGCGCAGCAGGCCGAAGGCAATGGCGAGCTTCTCGCTGTGGTACAGGAGCGGCGCCTCCTTCTCTTCCTCCGCGACGTCGTGCAGGACGTCCCTCGTGTCCGGCACGTAGCCCTGGAGCCTGATCCGCTCCATCATGTCCATGACCATGGCGTATATCTCGCTCTCCTGAGGGTGGCGCAGGCTCCCGCACCGGAACTCACAGACCTCGCCGCCGACCTCGATGACGGACCGCCCCGCCTCCTTGCTCACGTTCCGTTCGTCCATCAGCCGCCTGACCTTGGCCACCTCCTCCCAGCGGCCGGCTCCGGCGAGCAGGTTGGCCAGCAGTACGTAGCGCCCGCTGTTTTGGGGGTCCAGCTCTATGACGCGCCGCCCGATCGCCTCGCCAAGAACGACGTCGCCGTGGATCTTGCAGGCTCCGAAGAGTGCTCCGAGGACGCCGATGTCCGGCGCCATTGGCATGTCGTCGATGACCTTCTTGGCTTCGTCCAGCAAGCCTGCCCTCCCGAGCAAGTCGACAAGGCAGCCGTAGTGCTCCATCTTGGGCTGAATGCCATACCTCTGCACGATGTAGCTGAAACAGCGCCGACCCTCGCCGACCATCCCGGCGTGCGCGCACGCCGTGAGCATATTCACCAGCGTGACATCGTCCGGCGCCACACCCTCCGTCTCCATCCGGTGGAACAGCTCGACGGCGTCCTCGCCCCTCCCGTGCACCGCAAACCCGCCGACCATGCAGTTCCACGACGTGAGCCCCTTCACCGGCAGCGCGTCGAACACTCGCCACGCCTCCTCGACACACCCGCATTTGCAGTACATGTCGATCACCGCCGTCGCTAGCTTCTCGTCCATCTCTATCCCGCTCTGCTCCACCCACCGGTGCACCTCCCTCCCTCGGGCTAGCGCGCCCGCGCCTGTGCACGCCACCATGGCGCTCGCCGCGACGAACCTGTTCCCCACCACGCCCATATCCCGCATTCCGTCGAACACCTCCAATGCGTCCAGGAACCGGCCGGCGTTGACGTATCCCGAGATCATCGCGTTCCAGGAAACTAGGTTCCTCTCTGGCATTCCGTCGAACACCTCCCTCGCTTCGTCGACGAGGCCCAGCCTGCAGAGCCCAGCCACCATTGTTGTCCACGACACCACATCGAGGGCCTGCGCGGAGGAGCCGCCGCCGCGGAAGAGGCGGGAGGCGAGGCCGGGGCGCGCGTTGGCGAGGTAGGCGGCGAGAAGCGCGTTGAGGGAGTGGGAGTGAGCGTGGAAGTTGAGTTTGAGGAGGAGGGCGTGGAGCTGCGCGGCGAGCGGGAGCGGCGCGGTGGGGAGGAGGCGCGGGAAGGTGAAGTGGTCGGGGAGGAGGGGCAGGGAGAGCATGAGGGCGAGGAGCGCGGCGGCGTGGCGCGGCGGGAGGTCGGCGAAGAGCGGGTTGAGGAGCGCGGGGCGCGGGTCCGGGTGGTGCGCGAGGAGGCGCGCGGCGTAGGGCAGGTGGGCGGGGTCGCGTGCGAGGAAGGCGAGGAGGCGGCGCGCGTGGGAGGGGTGGGAGGCGACGCCGAGGCGCACCAGCTGCGAGTGGTGCTGCCTCAGCTCGGAGATGGTGGCGATGGGGACGGGGACGGGGGTGTGGGCGGCGGCGGACATGGCCGGAGCTGGAGGAACGAAACCATCAGGGATAAGACGGTGACGCAGCGGTTGCCAGCTGTAAGTGGCCGAATGGCCGGACCTGTGGGACGAACTAGGACGGCCCACCGGATGGCCCGGTTCGGTTAATAGCCCAAATATTTAAACGAATAAATATACGGTTTGCTCAAACGCAGGGCGATTTTGCTTGCTCACCTTAGATCTGCGCGCGTCGTCTTCTCCAACTCCGGTCACCTCCGCCGCGGCGCCACCACCTCCGTCGTCTTCTTCAACCAAGCGCCATGGAGCTCGCCGTCGTCGCCGTCTCGCCGCTGGCCGGTTCGAGTTAGGGTTTGGGGGTGGGGGGATTTTTGTGCTCCCCGGCTATAGGTTAAGTGTTGGGGAGGTGGAGGCCCGACGGTTGGTTGGGGTTGTGAGGGCGGCGGCGGCACCGCCGGAACAGGGGGTGGGGAGAGATGGCGGCCGGGCCAGTCGCTGGTCGGCGGATCTGGGTTAGGGTGGGCGGCGCCAGCCAGCGGTGGGAGGGTTGGAGGCGGAGCGGCCGGCGGCGAGGGCGCCGTCGGTCGGGGCGTTTGCAGGAGATGGCGGCGGAGGTGTGCGGAGCGGGCCTTGCGCGAGGAAGATGAAGGGGTTCGGGGGAGGAAGGAGTGCGCTAGCTCGGGCGTGCTGGCCCCGATCGTAGGCGACTGCGGTACAGTGGCTCCCATAAATATATACTCTCTCCATCCCAAAAAACAAGACGTATAAAAAATATTCAGAATTCCCAAGAAACAGGACGCGTAGCTATAGCCGGGTTTTTTCCAATAATGCCCCTGCATGGTCTGTTGGCAGTGGTATTAACTGGTCTTTGTTTCCTTTCTATCCGCGCATGCACTGTCTTGAACTCTGAAATTAGCGGATCAGCTAATTAGCTGGTCCCATTTTTCTTTCCATCCGCATGCATGCAAAAAATCGGCGTCCGCCACCGTCAACCACGCCTCGCGCTTCCGCGTGAAACTAATCACGTTAATTAAGATTAGGGGTATGGTTGGAAAACAATGCCCCGCGCGTAGCTCCCTGTTTTTTGGGATGGAGGGAGTACGCAATGCCATCCGGTGGCTATTTTAGCTGGGTATTCATATGTTTAGATACTAGCGATGTTTACATGCTTATGGCATGTGACATTAGTTTCATAAGCACAAGTGCATTTTGGATTTTTTTTTTTAGATTTTTTGAAAATTTTTGCCACTGGGTTGACGTGGCGCAACTTGGTTATGCGACGTGACACAACCAGAGGAAGTAATTCGGTATATAAAATGGCTAAATTTTTTTATGAACATCTAAATGAAAATATGGTTTTACATGCTTTTAAACTATAATTATATATTTCAAAGTTTGTTTTTTCTATTATTTCTTAATACATTTAATGGAAGTCAACATTTCTAATGCTTAATTCATTTATGGATCCTCACCATGATTTTTTTGTTGCAGTTTGGAATTTTTTATTTTTTTAGGATTTTTTAATAGTTTTTTAGATTTTCTAAATTTTTTCTTTCTATTATTTATAAATCTATTTTATGGAAGTCAACATTTCTAATGTTTAAATTCATTTATGCACCCTCGTCATGAATTTTTTTGTTGCATTTTTTTAAGTTTTTAAGATTTTTTTCCTGTGCGTGACATGGCGCAACCTGGTTTCCTCGCATGAGGCAACCAGAAAGCACATAGTAGCCCCTTTTAATATATATATATAAAGGATTATCACATGTCCTGCAAGGTCCTCCTGATTTTCTCTCTCCCCATGTGTATGCGATATTTCCTTCCCGTGAAGTGCGCATGCATGCTAATGTCATGCGTTCAACCATCTAACGTCCCTTTTTTTTTTTTTTCCTTTTTCACCGTAAAATTTTTTGAAACCTCTGATTGAAAAACTATTTTCAACATTATCCATCTTCCTTCTCTCCGGTAGTTGCCCTCCTCTCTCCTTGACTAAGGGTTTAGGTTTCGATTCGGGTGGATTTAGATTAGATGTTCACAAAGCTTATTTGCAAATAGGGATACCGGGGTGTAACAGAGGCCCAGTGGTGGAAAGTGGCAGCAACGGGCCACAATGATGCCTTGGCCATGGGAATAGGTCAGATCATACGGAGAAGTATCTGTTGGAATTTGGCTCATTCATGAAAAATACCAAAGCATATAAAACTTTAGTACCACCTTGCTAGTTGGTGGGTGAATATACCAACTTATAAGGAAAAGCGACCAACTCCTCTTGTCATGAGGCACATGGAGGAGTGAAAGTCTATTTACTAGAGTTGCGCGCGTGATTACGTGATTTACTGCGTTTTTCCGCGTGACTTTTGACTTGTGCCGTGGATTAAATCCTAGCGCACTAATCTCCTTTTTATTTTGGGTTTATCCGCTAAAAGGTAACTCCCCGCGCCCAATTTTTATGGATCGAACAAACGGTTCGCAACGTGCGCGCGCGGCGTGCAAGGTGCGTTCGTTCTGCGTGGGGTTGACTTGTGCCGTGGATTAAATCCTGGCGCACTAATCTCCTTTTTATTTTGGGTTTATCCGCTACAAGGTAACTCCCCGCGCCCATTTTTTGTGGATCGAACAAACGGTTCGCAACGTGTGCGCGCGGCGTGCAACGTGCGTCCGTTCTGCGTGGGGTGGCGGTTACGATTTCGAGGATAAATCTCCAGGAGACGTCTAGGAGACTTCACTCATTTTCTCTCTAGCGTTTCCATCTGCTGTGTTGAGTCCTCGCGCGACCTCGTTCCTTGTCAACCTTCCTCTCGGCGTGCACTTGGAGGAGGGAGAGCGGGATCTCCGATCCGGTTGCTGCCGTGAGACTTGCACGAGAGGGCGGCAATTAGGTTTATGGGCAGCGCATCCGCGCGACCGCTCACGCCGACTAACCTCGACGTCGACTACTTCCTCTACGGCCGGACGTTTCCTCTTTGCGTTCTCCTCTTCTCCGATCCCTACGTAAATTTCCTCCTCTGACTCCAGTAGCCGCGAGTGCGCGGCTAGGGTTTTCTTGATTGCCAGTATGAATTGCCTGTTTTGTGCCTGCTTGGTATTTCTTTTGGTATGTTGTATAATTAATTTCGGAACAGGTATAATGTCTTTATTTCCAACAGTATCCGGTGGCGAAATCGAAGAACCGTAGTAGATAGAGGAGGGGGGTGTAGCCGGGCATTTTGCCATAGAAGGGAATCGGATTAGTAGGACAGAAGCATGTGAGTGAACGGTGATAAGGTTAGATTGGTGTGTGTTTTGTATAGAGATAATGGACTATTGAATTGACATATCGCTAACGTTAATCCAATATTAATTTTTAGGCAAAAATGGCGATGTAGCACAAATTTTTCATATTAATTCATAGACTCATGAGTGCTATGTAGCAAGAACATGCAAATTTACAGTGCAATAACCCAAATTCTCCCTAATTTATATGTTGAGAAATCCCTTCACAGTTGTTGCTGTGAAGCTAACAATTACGGCTATCGTGTGCTTTCACTTGAATCTGTGCGTCTCTGACGCCCCCTTTTTTTTTTTATCTTCTTATCTTTGGTCTTGTAGACGTCTACAAGAAAGATAAGATGAATGGGCCGGCATGAGCCGGTATCTCCATGGGCCTCAATTTACGGTGAGCCCCATTTGCCGCACCGCCTGTCCGGATACCACCAGACTCGAGCGTCGCGTCCGCTGATCGTTTATCTGGACCGCGGAAATCTCATCGGACGGCGCGTCCGCGAGCACTGCATGCTTCATCCATGTCCTGGATGCTACGGCGGCGGCTTGCTTCGGGCGGGAGCTTCCTCTCCGCCTCCGGTGCAGCGGCCGGCCGGCGCGCTTGCCGGCCTCCACCGCGGTGGCTCCCCGACCTAGCTGTGATGGAGGTGCCATCATGCCATGGCCAGCTTGCGATCGAGTGCCGATCTCAAGAATATCTCGGTCTCGGATTCGGATTTCGGAATCGAGGAAGCAAATCTAAACCCAAACGGAGAAGAACTTTTAATGCAGAGTAGCTAAATAGGAAGGCACAGGGCTTCGCCGGCACAGCATATTCAGCGACGGACGTACGGTACGGGAAGGTAGGTAGAAGGTAGCTAGTGGAGATGTCCGGCGACGACTTCGGCGCGGCGGTGTCGGAGGCGATCGGGAAGGCGGTGGAGCGGCTGCGCTTTCACCTGGGCAACGACTACGGCCGGTACGACCCCGCGCTGCGGGCACTTCACGTTGCGGAGGCGCACCTCCGCGCGTTCCCGCTCCGCGACCGCGGGCGGCTCGCCCGGAGCGGCGGAGTCCATGCCGCGCTCGCCGCCGGCGAGGAGTGGATGGTGCGGCTGGACCAGGCGACCAACGACCTCGAGGACCTAGTGGAGGAGATGGACGCCGTGGCAGCGGCGGCGCCCGGCGCGGTGGCCAGGTGGCTCGGCTCCTCCCCCGGCAACATGGCCAGGATGGAGCTCGTCGTCGGGAGGTGCTGGACCAGGGGACCAACGACCTCGAGGACCTAGTGGAGGAGATGGACGCCGTGGCGGCCGCGGCGCCCGGCGCGGCGGCCAGGTGGCTCGGCTCCTCCCCCGGCAACATGGCCAGGATGGAGCTCGTCGTCGGGAGGTTCGCCGGGGCGTGCGTCCAGGGCGGCGAGATCTTCGACTTGGCCGACGCCGACGCGGACGCCGCGTCGCCCTCGCCGGAGTGCAGGCATGCACGGCGGTGGCTCTGAATCTGATGGAGTTGGAGGCGAAACGACACGCCGTGAGGAGTCGACGGCTGCGTCGCCGGCGACGTCGTCGCTGGTGGCCAAGACCAACTTCGTAGCCTGCTCATGATCGCCGGCGAGTGAACTGAGTGTACTTGTTGAGTATGTGAAATTGTGAATATGTGAGGGACGCCAATTGTCCATGTCAACGGCTCGGAAACTAGCAAATTTCGACGTCTGTTGACGGTTGTAATCTTTTTAGATATATTATGTTCCTATCGTGTTGTATCTTGTAAATCTAAGATATATTACGCACAGAGAGAGAGAGGAGTCAAAATGTAACATGCGGGATTACGTTAGGAAGTAGTTTTGATAAATACTCTTATATAATTATTTACGAGCAAGGTAACCAGCGCGTTTGCGCGGCTAGATTTATGTTAAGATATAGATAATGGAATATATCAGATTAGATTTAGAGTACTCTAATATATAGATCAGCTTCAGTATTTTGTTATAGACATTAATATTGACCGCTAGATTTACATAATAATATCCATATTCAATGATGTCGATTTTCTTTTTTCTATGATTATATTGAGAATTTCTACTATTTTCGATTAAGGTGGGAATTTCTAAGATTTTAGAATTAATGTGGTGGCTCCGTTTAACTCTGCTTTATATAGATAATAGATAGATAGAAGATAGATTTGTGTTAAGATATAGATAATATATCAGATGATATTTAGAGTTTATCTCTAATATATAGATCAACTTCAATAGATTGTTATAGAGGTTAACATTGACCGCTAGATTTACATAATAATATCCATATTCAACGATATAGATTTTTTCTTTTTTCTATGATTAACGTGAGAATTTCTACTATTTTTATTAACGTGGGAATTTCTAGGATTTTAGGATTAATGTGGTTGCTCCGTTTAACTCTACTTTATATAGATAGTAGACTAGTATCATATTCTTGTCATAACGTAAGAAGGGTGTCGTTCAACATATGTGAGAGGGGGACCGACTTGAAATCAGGTGATTGAGAGTTTTTTAGCTATTAGTCGATTTTCTATACCGTAAATCAAACATCCCCATAGAGCATATAAAAAATCTATAAAAGCATTTAGATATATGAGAAAATCGACTGAGTCCTATCTAAAAATCAGTTGCCTGAAGATTAGTAAAAACATAATATTATATTATAGAGATATGTGATTTAACTTTCCTATGTGACTAATTAATAAAATACTTAACCCATTTAGTTGTCGACCATACAACTTTGTTTATGGGACGAAAATGATAAGATATATTAATATTATATTTAAAAACATTTAAACATGTGTGAACACATTGTTAACCATATATTTATGTTAGTTCTCTTTTACATTTGTTAGTGACGGCGTGCTCTCCGCTCAACCACTGCAGATCACACCCCTATCAGATTTCTACTCGGCTAGCCGATCAGCCCGAGTTCGGTTCGATTCGGGCGTTGGAGGTGGGATTTGAGGTGGGATTTGAACCCTTGGACCTCTTGTCTCATACCTCACCCAGCTAGCCAACTCATCCATGCGCGTTATCTGATAGAATGGGGGAAGTTTTCCTTTTATCTATTCGAAAAATGGGCCTCTAGAAGCGGTTGGGGCTATTAAACCGCTTATAAAGCCAACCATCCTAAGCGGTTCGTGTTCCCAATCGCTTGTAGAGGTATAGCAGCGGTTGGGGACACAAACCGCTTTGGATTTTAGGTCTTTAGAAGTGGTTCGTGTCCCCAACCGTTTCTAGAGGTCATTTTCTGGCTTGAGACTGTTTTGAGGCTATTAAACCGCTTGTAGAAGTTTGTTCCTTTTTTTTTAACCGCTTGAGAAAGCTTCTTCCCTAGTAGTGCCATATATTTGTGTTAGTTCTCTTTAACATTACATTAAAATCGATACGAGCCCTTCGACCTTCTCCAATCCAATGGTTTAGTTAGTTACCTTTAGTATTATAATATATGCAAGGTTAAAATAGTAATTGATACTATGGTAGTATAATAATTTATACATTTGCTTTCACTTATCGATCTAATTTGGACTAATCCTATCCATGACATCTAATTGACTTCGAAATATTTTCGGTTCATCTGATTACTTATCAAAATCATCTAGTTATCGATCGATCTTTTGATTTTGTCCAGACCTTGTGATTTATATAGGGACAGTCGTGCCGAGGCAGATAGCGTAGCGGAGGGCAACTAGAAGCGTAGTGGCCAGAATGGAGCAAATTAAAGAGAGATGGTAATGATTAAAAAATATAATAAAAAATAACAAATATCCTTCCAACCCCATATGTACATTTGATGAAAAAACGATGATACCCTTTATATAGTTAGATGTAAGGCAACATATCCCGTGTACACAGGAATTCCCGTGTAAACCCCGTGTACACCAACTAGCAAAATATCATAAAAAATTATGAAAACATTTGCAAATGTTCTAATGAACTTGTTCCACGTATATATAAAGTTTGAAGATCAAATTCATTCTATAGTAAGATTTATAAAAAAGAGAAAACTATATCAATTTTAAACCATTCAAATTTGTCGTTATTTTCTCTTTTTTATTACTTTAATATAAAATGAATTTGATCTTTAAATTTTATATATAGGTAGAGCAACCAATGAAGAACATCTACAAAACTTTCCAGAATTTTTCATTACTTTTGTTAGTTGGTGTGCACGGGATACATTGCCTAGCTGTAAAATATACTCATGTCATATACTTGTTGGTTTAACACTACTACATATACGCGTACCACTATTGGTTTCAAACGGTCTTTTCTATTTGTCTTGGAACCGGTAGTGGTCAATTGGAAGTGATACCCTCGGGCATCACTACCGGTTGTTGAACCCGTGGCTTCTAATTTTTTAGGCTATAACCGATGAAAATAGCACGCCACATTAGCATGTGACAACAATCATCGAATCGAAATTGTAATTTTGTTGGCCAGAAAAAACCGACGAATCATAACTTCGTCGGTGGGCGATGAAACTAACTTTATTTTCATCTAGCTGATTTCATTAGCTTAATTTCATTTGTAAACCGATGAAAATATGTTAATTTCATCGGATTCGAACGAAATTATATTGGATTTTTGTAGCACAGATAGGCTATCCCTTTTCTCCAAAAGAACAAGAAACAATAACATCCGCCACACCATTCCTATGCACCGTTTCCGTCATCAGTGATGCAACCAAGTCCATTTACATCACCTTCTATTTCACCGACACGTGTCCCTTCTGTCCTCTCCAGCGCATCTCTCCCCATGCTATCTCTCTATTGGTCATCTCTTTTCTCTCTCCCTCTTTCTTTCTCTCCCCCGATCTCCCCTTCGCTCTCGGCGTGACAGTGGTGGCGGCGCGCCGCCCTCTTCCTCCGACGGCGCGGTGATGAGCATGGAGGCAGCACCAGCGCCCTCCTCCTCCAACACGCGCATGACGCCCGCGCCTCCATTCTCCTCCGACGCCGGAGGCAGTGGCGCATCCTCCTCTCCGCTCGGCGCGGCCGCGCCTGCGCCTCTTCCCCATGCCGGCGTGCCCTTCTTCCCCAAGCGGCCCGGCGGTAGCGTCGCCCTTCTCCTCCAACCCGGCGTGGCGGCGGCACGCCCTTCTTCCCCAAGCAGCACCGGCGGCGCCGGTGCATCCCCTGTGGAGGCGGCGCGCGCCCGTAGATACGGCGGCGATGTACGGCGCACCCGGCCGCGATGCACGCGGACGTAGACAGGCCGAGGCGGCGACGGAGATGGGGATGGCTGGGTGCCCGACTGCGGCGCGCGAACGTAGGCGGCAGCGCCCTCAGGCCACGACGGCGGCGCCCTGGGGTGTGACGTGCGTGGAGACAAAGGAGGCGGCGCTCGGCGGCACGGCGAGGCGGGGAAGACGGCGGGCCGCGGCCTATCCACGATGTAGAAGACGGCGCGACGGCCATCGCCGGCGCACGTGAAGAAGCAGAGAGAGATATCCAGGGGAGAGAGACAAGGGGGCATACCAGAGAAGGGAATAGGGGGAAGTGGTGGGACACGTGTCAACAATTTAGAAGGTGATGTAAATGGGCTTGGTTGCATCACTGATGCACCAAATTTTCTTCCGTTTGTGACCCCTCGAAATACATTTTAAAAATTCAAAAAAATTTGAAAAAATTATTTTACAAACTCTAAGAAGAACTATTTGAAACCCCACAAAAATGACTATAAAATATTACATCATTTGGCCTCTACAAAAATAACACATTTTCATTTAATTTAATTTAATTTAATCCGAAACAAACAAGGCCTAAAGCTGTATAAAGGAGCAAAATTCTCTCCAGTCACCGTAGCGTTTCCAACAAGAAAATCCAAGGTACAAAATCTACAGTAGAAATAATACTAGTAACATACACCTCTCGGTGTAGGCAGCGAGCCACCCTGCCTCCTTTTCTAACGCCGAAGAGTTCGTCAGAGCATGTACAATGGTTGAGATAACAACAATTCCTAATTATTGCCATATGCCCATGTCATTTATAGAAATGAATTAGAGTCAACTCATACAATTGTAGAGATGGCTTAGAAACAGCTGCATATTTTTTATGCCACTTAATCACACATAAATTTTTTTAGGAACAATTGTGTTCTTACCCCTGTTTTGGAGTCCAATTGTGATTTTACCCTTACTTTTTCCACTTTGTGATTTCGCCCTTGTTTCTAAAAACAAAGCTATAATTTGCCCTCATTCCGTTTACAGTAGTTAACGGTGTTAACTCAGCTGTAAAAAGACATCTATACCGTTAGTCCGTTACAAATTTGCCCTTAATTTTATTAGTACTTTGTGTTTTGAGGTTTTGAGGTTCGTTTTAAGCAGAATGAAAGTTGCATTCTTGATTTTTCTGGGAGTTTTGTTTGCGGGATTCACAGATTTGGGAGAGTTTTTTGTGTTGATTTTCGATCTACAGTTGGCTCTTCTCATTGCTTGATTGCTTCAGAGTCCCGTGACACCTCCTTCTGGATGCCGCATGCAAAGATGGAAGTTTTACTCACCAGCCCGTCGAGGCCGCCCTGTGTCCTTAAATCCTTAGCCGTGTCAGAACAAGGCCACCTACCCGTTGTCTAGATTACAACCGTCGCACGTTTCGTATTGAACAGATTAGATAAAAACAGTGTGAGGGCATTTCAATCCTTTAGTCTGGAGTCTATTATTTTTATTTTTGAATTGATTAATCTGCCTAGCACTAACGGAGTATGAACATTAGTGGCAAACGACAATTTCGTTTCCCAAACTCGAGGGCAAATTCGCAAATTATGAAAATCAAGGATAAAATCACAATTAAATTTGCAGTTGAGTTAACACCATTAACTATTGTAACGGAGTAAGGGCAAACTATAGCTTCATTCTTAAAAATCAAGGGCAAAATCACAAAGTGAAAAAAATAGAGGCAAATTCATAATTAGAGTACTCTAGAACAGGGGGCAAGAACATAATTGCCCCTTAAATTATACACATCTTTTTAGTCTTTAGACCGTACATTTTAAAACCAAAATGCGTTAATCTCATAGGTTTTTATGCATAAACTATAATATAGTAATGAGTTGATTGCCATTGTTTTTTTTGAGTAAATGTTGATTGTCATTGTCCGTGACAACCACCTTAATTTCTTTGACTGGATTGAGGTACTGCGAGCTGATTAGAACGTAATTACAAATCGCAACATCAAATTAGCACGTTGGAAGCACGACACTTTACTGTCAAAGAAATTGACAGTGCGGCATTGCGACGTGGATGCGTCAAAGTCAAAAGGAACGTACGGTGCAGTGTTCTACATGATCGGCACGTAATTTTTTTTTGATCGGCACGTAATGACTGCCTTTTTTTCTTGTTCGTTTAATTAAGCACGCGTTGTTTGCGTGCGTGATTGCAAACACATCGGAGATGAAGACCAATTCTCTGCTTAACGAGGTTGTTAATGAAGTCTGCGTTAATTATGATTATTTTGTTTTTGCCACAGCTTGTAGGTGGTGTACGTATGCTTTGTGCAATTTAAAAATGTTGGTCAATTAAACGTCTAGTGCGTTCTTACTCCAACTAATTAATATAACTGATCTGATAGCGCGTCTTATTTATGGCCCTCTTTGATAGCTTGTTTAGTTTTAGTTTAGTTTTTGTTGGTAAAATTTGACCACCTTTGAGAGTGGTATGAAAAGGCTAAGTAAATTATTAAAAAAATATTTTTGAGATCTTTGAGAAAAACCCAACAAAAGTTATAAAAAAATTATTTTCAAAAAATAAAGTGAATGGTGTATATAAAAATAACAAAAGTTGCAATCCTAACAAAAACTAAACTAAAACAAGATATCAAAGAGGCCCTATATCTTCTGTCCCCTTGATTTGGTGCAACACGTGTAGAATTGTTTTGACAAGAGTTTTCCACAAAACCCCTCTAGAAAGGTCCAAATTTTGAAACACACGGCTGGCCCAGTCTACATATACAGCAGTAGGAGTGTTTGCTAGAACACGTCAAAACCTATTTGCTTGATGACCAAATCTTAATTAAGTGTGATTAAGATAAAGTACAGATATTTTTATTTCACATTTCAACCAGAAAGGCCTCCCTTTGGCAGCATCTACTAATTTGGAACTTAATTTGAAAGCCATATTTCGCCCGGACGTTTTTGGGATGCTTCTAATAACCAATGAATGGCAAGTGCTCTTCTTTGTTTAGATCCTATTTCAATCGGAACTTTTAATAGAAACCATGCATTATGAAAGAGTAGAGGAGCAGATCGATCCAAACACTACAAAAATGGGCTCCTCCGAATCAAACTAGATGAATAAAACTTTTACGCGTTTGCTCCCCCGCGGGCGCCTGCGCTCGCTGGCTCGCGCAGGCGCTGCCGCGCGCTCGCCGCCGACTTGGCCAGCTGCTGCTCACCGTCGCCGACGTTGCTAGCTGCTGCGCCGCCGACGTCGCTGCTAGCCTCCCTTCTCTTCCTCGGCAAACGCGACGCCGTGTACGGCTAAGTGCTCGCGAACGCCGGGCCGCCCTTCTCGAGGCCGCCCCCGTCGATCTACTCTTCTCTACCTCTCTAATTTGCTCGATTGGTGCTTACAGAGTTTTTTTTTCACTTTTTTATACTGTTTTTTCAGTACTTCCGTACGGTGAAATTTCTGTACAATCGTACTGAAAAAAGGATCGCCTGCACGAAACACAAAACGCAGACGCCTGCGTTCTAGTCGGTCCCAAACTTTTATGTAATCTCTTCTTAAAAATGTTATGAACTCTTTGGATTAGGTTTGAGACGTATGCGTGGAATTCTGAATATTAGTTAATGGAATTCTGAATATTAGTTAACTATTGCTCATATGAGCTTGCACAACTTAATGGTGAGCTAGTAATACCATCTATGATCTATGAACATGGATGCTAATTGTCAACTAATCGATCTGCATCATATAAGATTATTATATAGGTGCAGACTGCAGATCTGTATACACTAGACAACTTGTAATGTGTGATTCAAGGGAGGAAAAAGACCCTTGTGATTTTGTTAAGAAGTAGATGAATCGATCTTTTCTGAGCATGTTATGAATTCTCTCTATATGGATTAGGTTCGAACTGCTAATACCATTTAAGAACATGGGTAACAAAAAACAGCAATGGAGGTCATGGCTTGGAATCCGAAGCATCCCCCGTCTGCTCCCGCATGGGCCTTCTAGAGGATATCCGGGGCCCATATAATCCACAGCTCTCCTCTACCTCAAAGGACTTTGAGTTAGTTCAAGCAAGTGTGCCACTTCTCTGTGACAACACCTCTGCCATCAACATTGCCAAAAACCGAGTGTAGCACTATAGGACAAAGCACATTGACTTAAGATATCAGTTTCTTAGAGACCATGTGGAGAAGGGTGACATAGTCTTACAATTTTTTAAGACCGACCGTCAGTTGGCTGATATCTTCACCAAACCATTGGACCGGTTTGAGGCTCTCAGGGGAGAGCTCAGAGTTGTGAGCTTGGCTAGCTTATAGTCAGGGGGAGCTTGGTCTACTTGTACTATATGTAATATATTCTTTTCGCTTTCCCTGCATTGCATTTGGGTTGTATTCGGGCTTGGTTATATTGTGTAGACTGTCAGCACTCTTCACTTAGACTTCTGGTGTGTTTGTGGCACGGACCTCTCATCTTGTGTTTAGGTTGCTATCATACGTAATATGGTTCCTTCTCTCCTCTGGCAAGATTGATCCCGCACAGTCTTATAGGTCTCTGGGTAGACAGGGTCTGTGTCGTATCTCTAGTAACCGAAGTGTAGAGTTGTCTTTCCTTGTAAATCGCAGGCGGCAGATGAGAGCAAGTCTGAGCTTGAGTGGTTTCTGTTCTTGCCCAATTCTTTGTGTTTTGACTAGTTGCATTTGCTTGGTTTTCCGGCTCCTTATTCATTGTTGTTGTTTTAATGCACATTCTTTTGGGATAAAACAGTTGACTCACTTGTTGAGGGGGAGTTTTTGGAAAACTTTGCATTAGCATACATACTTCTTTTTGTTTTTGGATCTTTGCATATTATGCTTTTGAATTTAGGCTTTGCAAGATGTCGAGACAATTCACATTTCAGCTTGTGCTAGCTCATTCAATTGGGGTCTAGTCCAAAAATGACACTGTTTTTAGTTTTTCCAAAAATGACGTTTGCAGTCTTCTTTCAGTCATATTTGCAACTTGGTGAAATATTTTGTTGGCCAAATCTTGCTCTTGTAAGTTAAAAAACCAAAAATATGCAATTTCAAGTTTTGAAGAGTTTTCACTGATTATACTTTACAAGATGGCTTGCCAATGCACACAAGTGTCATGAGCTTGGAAGGGAATGAGATAGCCAAGACGTGTGATTCCTTCAATGTAATACTAGGCACCATCGGTTATTTCTTCAGCTAGAGACTCTCCCACCTAAAATCAATAAAAAATGCAAAAAACACACAGGAGGAGAGTGATCTAGGAGGCCATTTCCAGTGATCGTCGGGATGTGCCTTGCTAGCAATTGCTCGCTTTAAACCTGTGGATGTATTAAAAAGTGCTTTAAAGAATAAAAAAAAAAATAAAATGCTAGTTATTTGAGTTGTCGATTTGAAACTACTTGGATTTCAAAAGGTTGCATGCGCTGTTCTATTGAAGCCGTCTTTATGCCTTGTCATGCCATGATATTTGATTGTGATTTTCTTAGCCACATCTTTCAATATGAAAAATCGATTTACTAGCATCGCTTGAACTTGTGAGCACCGAACTAAAATTGAATTGCTTCCAGCATTTTTGCCATGTGCTTCACGTTCAAATGGATAATTTTCAAAGCTCCCTAGGACTTGCATTTGCATTTGCATCATGCTTTATGCTTGTTCCCTCAAATTTCTTGATGTCTATATTGCCAAAAGAGGGAGAATTGAAAAAGATATCAACATTCATTTCGTGAAAAAAGGGGGATAATTTATTGGGAAGCTTTGACTTTCACGGCTTGGAGATTTTGAACACTTGTGTTCCTATATTTTGCTCCAAGCGTGATTCGGCATTTCCAGCATGCCTTATTTGACAAATTCAAAAAACTTCAAAATATTTTTCGAGGGTTTGTCAATATATTCATCAATGGGGAGTGTTGAGACCCATGTGGAGGATACCCCGGTTTGATGATGAATATATGTGACAAGATGGAATTTGAAGTTTTTTGAAGAATGTTAAATGGTGCATTTGTGGAAATTGCCGTGGAGTTGGAGCCGGACCATTGCGCTGAGCTTGGGCTAGGTAATAGTTTTAATCGGACGTGGTCCGATGGAATTTGCTAAGCTGACACGTGGTGTGTTAGGGCTTCCTAATTGTGATGTCATGAAGGGATTATGATGTTCGAAATTTTGTGATGGACTAACCTTGCAGGTGAGGTAAGGTATTGGTTTCGTGTGTGTTTACCTCAGTGATGCAGGTATCGGCGGGTACGTGGCTAACATTTCGTGGGGACAACTGGAGGCTGGTGCGTCCGGAGGCGTGCAAACGACCGGGTTCGATGACCTGGCGGTCACATGAGGTGGTGTACGCGAGAAGCTTAGCCATGGCAAGGAATTGGAGGCTGCGGCGTCGGTAACCTAATGGCGAAGTTGATCTGACTGGTGGGCCCAGGCTTGGGCTGGCGACCGAGGAAGCTGCGAAGATATTTCCCGAAGGAATATGTGGAGAATTATCCCTCTCGGGAGTGTGTCTTGTAGTGTGTGTGTGTTGTACACCACTCATCCTCAAATGAAGGGTGGAGATGGGCTCTAGGGATTAGGGCATCTCACCCTTGGGCTATAAATAGAGTGGGAGGGGAGCACCTCCTCCTCATCCCTTTAGAGCTGAAAATTTTAGAAATAGAGAGGTTGAGTTGGGTGTGTAAGGGTGGCACTTAGAGTGCTTGTGACCACATGGAGTGTGTTTTATAATCCTCAACTTCTATGCAATGAAATCTCTCATCTTCATGATCATCTTATGTTGATTTCCTCCAAGTTCTTCTCTCTTTTGTCTTCCCCTTTTGGAGCTCTTATTTGGAGATAACTCTGGGTGATTTCTTACTAGTTCTTGATGGTCTATGATGACTTGAGGTTGCTAATATGATTTACCACACTCTTTGCAACCATATGAGAGGCAAGAGATTAAGTTCTTGACTTGTTGCAAATTTGTCCAGAAACTTTCATCCATGCAGCGGGCAGTAAACGATTTTTATAAATATCTATAAAAATTATTTTTGGGATGATTCTAGTTGGGAAAGATGCGTGACTCATATACCCATCTGTGGTAAAAATTGGAAGTCCACTGGTTTCTCCATTTGGGAGCTATGAAGTGAAAACCGAGCCCCGTACTATCTGCTCGAAGTTCTTGATAGCTTGTGGTGTTTGATTTTTCGTATTTTCTGTGCACGGATTATTGAGGAGATATTTTGTGGAGTACCACAATTTTTGGAGTAACAGAAAGCCATCATCTCTCTGCTCCAAGTAGAAACAAACTCTGAAGAATCTGGTTTTGCTTTCTAGAAAGCAGCTTTTGTTTTTTAAATTTTCATATTTTTATACAGAGAGTTTTGAGGAGATTTTCAACTGAGTTGCTCATTACTAATTATGGAATACGGACAAAAATTCCCAAAAATGGAAGAGCACCAGAAAGCCACCATCCATGTTCTCCAAGTGAGAACAAATCTGCTTTTGCTTTTCTGAATGTCACTTTGATCATTTGGCTTGATCTTCTTTTGTAAAGCAAGCTTTGAATTGATTCCTCTCTTTTGGACACTTGACAAGCAGGATTGTGAATGCAAAAACTCCCACATATTCCATGACTCTTACTCATGCAAGCTATGGGTACACATAATTGTCAAGTTGTTCGAGTTTTATTGAAAACGGTAGCGTCGAAAATCTGTGGCGTCTATTCACCCCCCCTCTAGCCACCTAGCTCAGGTCTTCACATAGGTCGGCCGTCCGAGACTAGGCCGGCCGACCAGGGGTCCGCCAGCCCCACTTTTGGTCGAATTTGCCTCGGTCTTTCTCCCATATGCCAATAAACACACCAAGATGCCACCTAACCATCCATGCAAATCAGTTTTGGTAGTTGGAGCCGGTAAAACCGCCATCTAGGTGGGTCCGTGGATTCTCCTCAATGTAATCTCGACCGACCCCCTTTTTTGGCGCCTCAGGTTCTTCTTTGACTCACATCAAGCCTGAAAGGCATATGCCCTAGATCAATCATAGTGATGATTGTACAACGTCTTTCTTCATGTACTTATGATAACATTATTTATCGGTTCCCTAAATAAATGTCATGACTTTGTCCATTGGGTACGACTTGATTGTGAAACACATTGTTAAGTGACATTATTCTAAATGGATCCCTAATCCATATCATTATGAGGAGCGGTTATGATTTGATCAGCATACGTATTGGTTGAGGGTAATGTTTTACATACCATAGATATAAGGATATCAAACCAATAGTATGGACACATGTTGGAGAACATGGGTAGTCGGACAGACCTACTCCGAGACGCTGTGAGATTGTTATCTCTTAGAGTGCCATCAGCGTATAGTCTTGAGTGGTACGCCTATATGGTCCTTAGACCCAAGATTGTCATGGATGCCCAACATGTTGACTCATATGCTTTGGTATCATCAAATGCTACACCGTAACAAGGTGGTTATAATGGTGACTACTGGGTATAACACGATACATAACCAGGGGTGTGATGATCAAGATGGAGTTTGCCCCTCCTCGATAACAGGAGAGATACCTCTGGCCCCCTCGTGTGGATGGATAGGGAAAGCGCACGACCGTGCTAATATGACTAAGGAGTTAGTCATGGTATGTATCCATTACACTGTCGAGTGAAGTGGTTGAGCTATTAACAAGGGTGGCACGCATCTCAGCTTGAGCTTGACTGGTATCGTGTGGCAAAGGGATCAGTATGTGAGCGTATCTGTGCACTCAGGGGTCAATACGTACTGCTAGGTGCCGCTGTTGATCAGTAGATCGAAAACAGGTTTCCAATCCACGGCCGACTTGCATTGAACCTAACGGATCACACACTTAATGGGTTGGAACTGTTTAACGGGTTTATGCATGGATGTGATCTGCACAGCAGATAGAACCCTAGCGGGCCGAAGCCCGCTAGCGTGACTATAAAAGGTGAAGGCGTGGGGGCGGCACGGTATGACGTGTAGAGCCTTCACCACGCCTAGCCATCGTGCACCCCTCCACCTCCTAGAAACCCTAGTCGCAAGGCGAGGTGCTAGCACACCGTCTGTGTTGTTCCTGCTTGGTACGTGTGGATAGCGCTAGAGGCACTTCCGTACGTGGACGCGTTGTTCGGATGGATACTCGGCGAGCACAGGCGAGCACTCGGCGAGCACTGGCTAGCACACAGCGAGCACATACAAGCACAGGAGAGCACTTGGCGAGCACAGGCTAGCCCTCGGCAGGCACCGGCGAGCACTCGGTTGTGATCGAGATGTGTGCGTCTACATCCTCTACGCGTGAGAAACTGCTTCTGCTGCATCTGCGCGTCAAGGGTAACGATTTGTGATCCCCTACTTGCATGTGATCTTGGGTGATTCGTGGTAGAGAATTTGGATTTTGAGCTCGCATAGCCTACCCGTTCCCAACAAAGCCTACACGTGTCCCACTACGCGGCAATGCCTCACTTGCTGCAATGCAGTATAAATACAGGGGCATTGCCTCATTTGCAAAGCACGGAGAAGTGCGGGAAAGAAGAAAGCAGCACTACGCTATCCAAATAGAAATGTAAAAGTAGGGAAGAGAAGAGCTGAGTGTTGGGGAGAAGTCGGCATGTCGGCTCTCTTCCACTTTGTACTCCGGAGTTGAACTCGGCTGTGAGTTCTACTTTGCTCTACTATTTGGTAACATTTAGTCCTATCCCTTTAATTATAAAGCAAAGTTACTTCATACATATTGTCTCTCTGTTGGTATTAGGCTTGTGCTAGATCTTGATTGCTAAATCTTAGTGCTTGGGTGTCATAATAGATATTAGTGCCATGTTTAGTGAGGGTGCGTATCAAGTAACGACTTGGTACTTAGTGCTGATAGGTATAGGCGTGGTGCCTAGACTAGTTAGTACCCGGTAGACACCTGATTCAACCGTTGTGCGGTAGGTAGTAGATGGTGACAGCCCTACTATTCGGCTTAGACTTTATGAAATCCGTTCCGTTAGTCTCAGCCCAGTCGAGCCCAATCGGGTGTGATTATAACCATCCGGTGTTCTTAACTGATAGCAGGTGTTAGTGAATTGGCCGAGCTCTAATGAAGAGTAGCTTTTGTGTTGGGTGATTTTGTATTTTTGGCTAGTGAAAACTGTAGAATCACTCGACCCAAACTATCTTATCCCACTCCCGTCATTACCACTATATCCATATTGTCAAGTTAGATTCTAGACTAGAACACTTCTCAAAATCAATACCTTGGAATACTCCCAGGTGAAATCTACCACGCTATCCGTGCGCTTGCGGATTATTTCTGTTAGGCATAAGAATCGCCAACAAGCTTTCTGGCGCCGTTGCCGTGGAATGGTAGCTGTTCTAGTTTAGAATCCTTCTTGCCCGTGTACCGCCACACACACCACATGGACACCATTCCTCTCTATCAGTTTTTGGCTCTAAAGGGCATGTCCCTGGAGCCTCCACCATCCTCACAACCTATCGATATGCTTGGCTATGAAATCCGTCCTAGCCTCATAGCCATGATTTGGGAAAAACTATTTGCTGGTATCAAGGTTGAAAATCCATGCCACCACCTACGAGATTTTGAGCAAATCTATTCTACCATCTCTATTTTGGGCATGTCCCATGAGAACCTGAAATGGAAACTCTTTCCATTCTCTTTAACGGGGTTAGCCAAAGAGTGGTATTACTTTTACATAGGCGGTGTGTAGGAGGAAGTTGGAAAGTTTTGAGGGATAAATTCTGCTTAACCTACTTGCCCCTATCAAAAATTGTCAATCTCCGAATCAAAGTTCTTACCTTCCGACAAGGAGAGAGAGATTCTTTGGGAGCTGCCAAGGCTCGTTTAGCTCTGATCTAGCCATACTAGAACCCATGCTCATGCAACACTTCTTTATGGGTCTTAACCCTAAAAGTGCTCAATTCCTTGATATGGCCTTTGGAGGAACCTTTATCTATATGGCCGTGAAGGAAGGGAAGGAAATTCTCGATAAGATCCTTGATATCCCCTTCACGGGTCTTTGTGAGGAATCACATGAGTCCACAAAAGGCATCCGAGCCCCTTCCTAGGTCGCATCATCCAAAACTCCTATTCCCCGTGCTAACCTGAAATAAGGATTTCCGAACCATCCTACTCCACAAACCCGAATTCTCCCATGAATCTCCCAATCCCATAGAAACCTCCGAATATTTGGGTCTTCAATCCTCGGACCACAGTCCTTGGTGCACTCAAACCCAAGTCTCAAATCCATTCTCAAGAACTTTGGGATTCGGGACTCCATGATGTTAATCCCACCACCATCTATCAATCAACTAAACCCCTCATGGAGGAGCCTCTCCTCTCTGGCCATGGCGAACCTTCTCAAAATTTAGGACATTTATGGCCTGAGGTCCATTGTGTCGAAGAGAAGGATGTGAGGCAAGATCAGGATGATTTGCCTTCCCCTGATCTAGAGTAGGAGGTTCTTTCAACCCAAGTCGAGGATGAAGATGATCTATATGCTCTCATCGCTCGACAGAACAATCTAGTCCATGAGTTATTCCCTAAAGTATTCTTTGATCCCATCGTGGACAAAGAAGAGGATGATCTTGACGCTATAATCTCCCCGAGTGTCAAGAAAATTCCCGATCTTGCTCCCAACTGATTCTTTGATCCGGCTAAGGAGAAAGAAGCGTACATAAAAGGGTTCCTTGGTTCGGACTGGCATCCTGATCTTGTTCGGGAGGAGGAAATTCCTCATATCGATTTGGGCAATTCTAAATACACACATATCAAGAAAAGGAATGCCGATGATGGTTGGGACAGTTTTGAGAGAGTAGAAGCACCCGTAGAACGTCGTAGACAAAGATGTGAAGTTGAATGTGTTTGGTCTATGGACGTTCCTGCGAAGCCAAACCTAGGGCATGGTAAGGAAGGTTTTTTCGATGAGAATGGAAGTTTCATCCTTGAAAAAACCCAAGACCCATTCTCACTATACATACCTCCCAATTCCATGAGTGCTATCTTGTATGAGGCCTTCAACCATCCTAGGCTCCTAGCTCAAAATCCCTTTAAGCGGATGGTTGTAGATATGTTTGTGTACAACAAGTATTGCAAATATCGCAGTCGTGTTTGGCACAAATCTTGCAGCTAGAAGAGCAGGGTTTAACAGAAAAATGATTATGGAGGGAGCTACATCATCACATTTGCTGGAACATGAAGTGCTCCTAGGGTCAAGCTTTTGGCCTCAAACGTCGAAATGTAAGTAACCTAAACCCCCATTCTTTTTATTTGCCTTATTTTCGTCAATAACCTAAAATTTTTTTTAAAAAACCACTACTTATTTTCTTCAAATAAAAGTGTTACCTGAGTTTGAGGCATGTGCAGAACTATCGCACCAGTCAGTGTGCAAGTAAGTCGACGGTTGGCGATTCTTACCCTCAAAGAAATTAATCCGCAAGAGGACGGATATCACTTTTAGTTTTCACCAGGAGTATTCCTAGAGTTATCGAATCCACAGGGAACGAGGGTTTAAAGAGATAACCTCTATATCTTAATTATTTAAAATACCAGCCAGTCTAAGTAACGGGGGTTAGGATAATTGAAAAGACCGAGATACACACACACGCGATAAATATTCACACAATTAAAGAGAAAGCTACACTAGCTAGATAGACAGTTGGGAGGACAACGAGACAAGTTTTAATAAGTTCACAAAGTAGTGTGATTCAGTTTAATTGAGTAACCTTAAGATAATCAACTAGTGGTCCACTTGATATTCGTCGTCGGGGCTTGGACACTCACTATCACCCACTATCCTGAATTGGAATCCCGAATGGTTATGATCGTTGCGATTTGGCTCTAATGGTCCAAAGCCGGACGCTATGGGTTACGCACGAGATACTGAGTATCTACGGATGGATAGGGCTGTCACCACCTACCACCTACCACATATACGTGGGCCCGGGTGTAAACCGAGTTAGTCCTAGTCTCAGACACCACGTCTGCGACTATTCCTAATCAATCTTCCTCAGTACTAAAAGAAGTTGATCTAGGTTCAATGCCTGGCTCTAACAGTATATGAGTGAGAACCTAAACTGATTCCAGACGAATATAAGCTACCGGTAAAGCAAATCTACACAACTCATTTATGCAGATATACTCAGCTCAAATAAAGTTCAACACTATAGCAATGAATGAAGTAATCTCACTAATTGAAACAATTAGGAAAGGGTACAAGAGCTATTACCCGAATTCCCGAAGACACTTCCGGAACTCCGAGCGTCGGCTCGACTTGACTCTAACTCCCAACTTCTACTAACTAAGAACTACTCTACAAAGTGGAATGAAGAGGTGAAAGTGTTGTGTGTGTCTCTAAATGAAGGAGATCACCTCCTTTTATAGGCTACCGTGACCAATGAGGTGCTGACACGGCTAGGGACAGGTGTCACAAGGTCCTTGCTGAAGGGGGAATCCGAAGGGGCGAAGAGGTGGGTCGGCCGGCCTAGGTGGGTCGACCGGCCTACCTTTTGTTGATCCCGGCCCTTCAATTTGGCTAGGATACTTCTTGTGCGGTGTAGATCTTCTCCCAAAGTCGGTTTGGCAGTTGG